>ONZH01004557.1:0-41687 GCA_900303285.1 Rhinella marina | reverse complement strand
ATTGACCCCTCCCAGGAGCTCTTTTCGGGTCCTTTTTCAGATGTGTCATAAGAATCCCAGGAGCTAGCAGAGGAATTTGTTTGTAGTGATGCCCAAACACTTGAGTTTTCGCCATCTCCTGCTGATGTGGACCCTGAGCCAGCATCTGTTATCATGAGCGATGATGATGATGAGACGCAGTTGCCATCAAGGGAGGCTGTGGAATATCCAGTGGGCAGCAGGAGGAGCAGAGTGAGGAAGTGGGAAGAGGAGGTGGTGGATGACGAAATGGACCGACCCCACTTGGCCAGGGTGATGTCCAGCGAGGAAAGCAGTGCGAGAGGTGGTGGTCTGCGCAGCACCGAAAAGGCAGCAAGAGGCAGAGGGATGTCCAGAGGCAGAGGGATGGTCCACAGGCAGAGGGATGTCCATAGGCAGAGGACAGTCCAGACAGAGAAGTGAGGCCACAGCCAGCAGGGCCGAAGCTGTTCCCGGCAGCGGGCAGTCGCGCGAAGCTCCCCCATCGAGGCCTCGTACTTCTGTGGTGTGGAGATTTTTTAATGTTTGTGCGGATGACAAACTGAGCGCGGTTTGCACACTCTGCCACTCAAAACTGAGTAGGGCTCTGAGAAGAGCAATCTGACCACCTCAGGCATGCGGCGTCACTTGGAAGTCAAGCCACTGGGCTGAGTGGGAGAGAGCAAACGCAATACAACCTGCGCCCGGTCTTGCTGCCACTGCCTCTTCCCCCTTTGTTGTGTGCTGCCACTGCGGTCCAGACCTCCAGCCAGGACACCTCCACATCTGCCTCCGGCTACTTTGGGGCCTTCTCCTTCAGCCTCCCCTTCCCCCGCCTCTTCGCCTGCCACCTTCACACTCCTCGTCCCAACAACTGTCCATCTCGGCAGGCGTTCGACCGCAGGCGGAAGTACGCCTCGAGTCACCCCCAAGCCCAAGCCTTAAACTGCCACATCTCCAAACTGCTGGCCCTGGAGATGTTGCCGTTTAGGCTTGTGGAGACGCAGGCCTTCCGCGACCTGATGGCGGCTGCCGCACCTCGCTATTCCGTCCCCAGCCGCCACTACTTTCCCGGAGTGCCGTCCCCGCCCTGCACCAGCACGTGTCGCGTAACATCAGGCGGGCCCTGAGGTACGCAGTCAGCGCAAAGGTCCACTTGACCACCGACTCGTGGACAAGCGCTTGCGGCCAGGGACGATACATCTCTTTGACGGCACACTGGGTGAATGTAGTGGAAGCGGGGACGGGGTCGCAAACAGAGACGGCCTACCTACCACCCCCGCCCAAGATTGCCAGCATGGGTTCTGATATACCCCCTCCTCCTCCTCCTCCTCTGCCTTAACATCGCCCTCAGCCGCTAGCTGGAAGCGTTGCAGCACTGGCGCGGGGAGACGTCAGCAGGCGGTGCTTAAGCTCATCAGCTTGGGCGACAGGAAGCACAGCGCCCCAGAGGTGAGGGACGCCATATTGCAGCAGACGGAGATGTGGCTGTCGCCGCTGCAGCTAGGACCAGGCATGGTCGTGTGCGATAACGGCCGTAACCTGGTGGCGGCTCTGGAGCTTGCCGAACTCAATCACGTACCATGCCTGGCCCACGTTTTTAATCTGGTAGTCCAAAAATTTCTAAAGACTTACCCCAACCTGGCAGAGCTACTGGTGAAAGTGCGGCGCTTGTGCGCTCACTTTCGGAAGTCAACTGTAGCTGCTGCTAGCTTAAAAAAACTCCAGCAACGCCTCCATTTGCCTCAACATCGGCTGTTGTGCGACCTGCCGACTCGCTGGAATTCCACCTATTCCATGTTGGCCAGGGTGTGTGAGCAGCAGAGAGCATTGATGGAGTACCAGATTATGAATCCACGCGTGCCTCCAACTCAGCTCCCTCAGTTTGCCAACCACGAGTGGCCATGGATGGCAGACATATGCGATGTACTGCGTATCTTTGAGGAGTCCACCAAGAAGGTCAGCAGCGAGGACGCTATAGTGAGCGTAACCATCCCGCTCCTATGCGTCCTTAAAGAATCACTCATCGCAATAAGGGAGAACGCATTGCACGCAGAGGAGACGGGGGTAGGAGGAGACGCAACGGAGCTACACAGTCAGACCACACTTTTGTCTGCTTCTCGGTGGCAGTTGCAGGAGGAGGAGGAGGATGAGGAGAGGAGGACGACGTGGAGGTGGCTGTGGAAGAGGAGGAGGATGCTGGCGGCGAGGGTAGCAGTCAGGCTGTGTGCGTCCCATTGGTTCAGCGAGGATGGGGCGGAGAGGAGGCGGAAGAGGAGGAAATGGCAAGTGATCCTTCTGGTGGGGGCAGTGACGTCATGCCTATTCAGAGTCTGGCACACATGGCTGACTTCATGCTGGGCTGCTTTTCCCGGGACACACGTGTTGTCCGGATAGTGGAGAACAAACTGTACTGGGTCTTCGCACTCCTGGACCCCCGGTATAAAGATAACGTCTCTTCTTTTATTCCGGTAGAGGAGAGGACGAATCGATTGCTGGAATACCAGAGGGAACTCGTGCAGAACATGATGGAGATTTTCCCACCCACCATCGCTGGCGGCAGAGAGGAGAGGGTCTCCCAGAGTCCCACAACATCAATCAGGCCCACAGCCACCAGGGGAACACTCTCCAAGGTGTGGGACACGTTCATGGCACCCCCTCGTGCAACTTCCATCACTGCGGGGCCCGCTATCAGCAGGAGGGACAAGTATCTGCGGATGTTGCGGGAGTACCTGGCAGACCGTACCCCTGTCCTCCCCGATCCCTCGGCGTCCTACACTTACTGGGTCTCCAAGTTGGACACGTGGCTGGAACTGTCCCTGTACGCCTTGGAGGTGCTTGCCTGCCCTGCCGCCAGCGTGCTATCAGAAAGGGTGTTCAGCGCAGCCGGGGGCATTATAACCGATAAGCGCAGCCGCCTGTCAACCGACAGTGCCGACAGGCTGACGCTAATCAAAATGAACAGCAAGTGGATTGACCCGGACTTTGCTTCTCCAACAGTGGAAAGCAGCCAAAAGTGAAGTGCCATCTGTATGAAGTGCCATTTCCTCCTCCACCTCCTCCTCCTTAACCGCCGTAGAATTGCTCCGTAAATAAGAAAAATTTATATATTTATGGCTCACCTCTTGGGCCTCCACAAAATTTTTTAAGAGGTCTCACCTCTTGGGCCTCCACAAAATGTTTAAGAGGTCTCACCTCTTGGGCCTCCACAAAATGTTTAAGAGGTCTCACCTTGGCCCAAATTAAGAGGTCTCACCTCTTGGCCTCCACAAAATGTTAAAGAGGTCTCACCTCTTGGGCCTCCACATAATTTTTAAGAGGTCTCACCTCTTGGGCCTCCACATAATTTTTAAGAGGTCTCACCTCTTGGGCCTCCACATAATTTTTAAGAGGTCTCAACCTCTTGGGCCTCCACAAAAATGTTTAAGAGGTCTCACCTCTTGGGCCTCCACAAAATTTTATCAAGGTCTCACCTCTTGGGCCTCCACAAAATTTTATCAAGGTCTCACCTCTTGGACCTCCACAAAATTTTATCAAGGTCTCACCTCTTGGGCCTCCACAAAATTTTTAACAGGTCTCACCTCTTGGGCCTCCACATAATTTTATCAAGGTCTCACCTCTTGGGCCTCCACAAAATTTTAACAGGTCTCACCTCTTGGGCCTCCACATAATTTTTAAGAGGTCCTCACCTCTTGGGCCTCCACAAAATTTTATCAAGGTCTCACCTCTTGGGCCTCCACAAAATTTTTAACAGGTCTCACCTCTTGGGCCTCCACAAAATTTTTAACAGGTCTCACCTCTTGGGCCTCCACATAATTTTATCAAGGTCTCACCTCTTGGGCCTCCAAAAAATTTTTAACAGGTCTCACCTCTTGGGCCTCCACAAAATTTTATCAAGGTCTCACCTCTTGGGCCTCCACAAAATTTTTAACAGGTCTCACCTCTTTGGCCTCCACATAATTTTTAAGAGGTCTCACCTCTTGGGCCTCCACATAATTTTTAAGAGGTCTCACCTCTTGGGCCTACAAACAATTTTTAAGAGGTCTCACCTCTTTAGCCTCCACACAATTTTTAACGGGTCTCACCTCTTGGGCCTCCACATAATTTTTAAGAGGTCTCACCTCTTGGGCCTCCACAAAATGTTTAAGAGGTCTCACCTCTTGGGCCTCCACATAATTTTTAAGAGGTTCTCACCTCTTGGGCCTCCACACAATTTTTAAGAGGTCTCACCTCTTGGGCCCTCCACATAATTTTTAAGAGATCTCCACCTCTTGGGCCTCCACATAATTTATCAAGGTCTCACCTCTTGGGCCTCCACAAAATTTTTAACAGGTCTCACCTCTTGAGCCTCCACATAATTTTTAAGAGGTCTCACCTCTTGGGCCTCCACAAAATTTTATCAAGGTCTCACCTCTTGGGCCTCCACAAAATTTTTAACAGGTCTCAACCCTTGGGCCTCCACAAAATTTTTAACAGGTCTCACCTCTTGGGCCTCCACATAATTTTATCAAGGCCTCACCTCTTGGGCCTCCACAAATTTTTAACAGGTCTCACCTCTTGGGCCTCCACAAAATTTTATCAAGGTCTCACCTCTTGGGCCTCCACAAAATTTTTAACAGGTCTCACCTCTTTAGCCTCCACACAATTTTTAAGAGGTCTCACCTCTTTGGCCTCCACATAATTTTTAAGAGGTCTCACCTCTTGGGCCTCCACATAATTTTTAAGAGGTCTCACCTCTTGGGCCTACAAACAATTTTTAAGAGGTCTCACCTCTTTAGCCTCCACACAATTTTTAACGGGTCTCACCTCTTGGGCCTCCACATAATTTTTAAGAGGTCTCACCTCTTGGGCCTCCACATAATTTTTAAGAGGTCTCACCTCTTTAGCCTCCACACAATTTTTAAGAGGTCTCACCTCTTGGGCCTCCACATAATTTTTAAGAGGTCTCAGCTCTTGGGCCTCCACATAATTTTTAAGAGGTCTCACCTCTTTAGCCTCCACACAATTTTTAAAACGTCTCACCTCTTGGGCCTCCACAAAATTTTCCATGAGCCTCTGGCCAGCCCACGGCCTCTTCCTGCCTTTTGCGGTCCTACGCATCCCTCAACATCCCCACTGCTTTACCTGCTAGACATGACACTGGGCCAGGTCGGGTCACTGACATCTCTAGCGCCAACAATTTGGGCATTTTAAGGCTTCTGCATGTGTTTGAGTTGTTTTTACATTTTAAAGAAGAAATGTCTGACCACATCTCACACACACACACAATGACAATTAGGGGTGGGGTCTATTTGCTTTCCCCCTTGCCTATGCCATCTGTGGTTGTCATAGGCAACGTGATTTTAAGGGGTGCAGAATTTTATCTTCTTTTTTGTCTAGTTTGGCTTGGGGTCCATGGCAATGTAGAGGAAAGAAGGTTTCCTTGTATGGTCTCACTTTACAGAGAGGTTACATTGTCTTTGGAGTGTATTGTTGAGAGGCTGTGATAGTGGCGTAATAGTGCGACTTGGGCGCGTTATATGCACCCAGACATGCTTCCCCTGCTGTCCCAGTTGCATTCCAGCAGTGTTGGCATCCTTTTCTGAGGTTTCAGGGTGGACTTGGTGACCTCCAAGTGGTCGAATTGAGATTTCCAAGTGGCGAGCATTTTTTTCCCATAGACTTTAATGGGATTCGATATTCGGTCGAATAGTCGAATTTCGCTGTCTATTCGAATCGAATTTCGAACTTTCGAATATTTCACTACTCGCTCATCTCTACACGTAACCAATACTGCAGGTTCAAAGTCTTATAGGTAAAAATGTAGGGATTTATTTAGATTGGTTTAATGAATTGATCAGGGAGAGAGATTTTAGTGTAATGTTTGTTACTTTGGTGCAGCCAGCCACTGACAATCCTGTGCTTGCTTTGCTATTTAAAGCTACAGTACTCCTTTCTAATATGTAGAAACCAGATAGCAGCTGAATTTATATCTAAAAAAAACCCCATTGCGCTGGCTGCTGATTTTTAAGCATCATAGTTGCACTGACACTGTCCAACTGCATACTTTTTCCATAAAGCTGTTGCATAGTTTCTTCAATTTTGCATCACTCCGGTCAGTGTACAGTTTTGGTGCTGACTTTGTCCAATTGCGCATTTTTTTCCAAAAAGCTGTTGCAAAGGTTCTTCTATTATAAGTTTACCAATACTGACCGGACATATTGTGCAGCATTACGATCAATGTATAGTGTTGCTGCAGACTATGAATAATCATTAGAGATGAGCAAACGTGCTCGTTACGAGCACTGTAGCGCTCGGCTCCCCTGCGCAATGCCCGCAGGCATTGCGGATCCGTCCTCAGCTGCGTGTAAGTCAATGGGGACGGATCCATTTGGTATGACACTCATACCAAACGGATCCGTCCTCCTCACCCGACTGAAAGTCAGTGGGGACGGATCCGTTTGGTATGAGTGTCATACCAAATGGATCTGTCCCCATTGACTTACATGCAGCTGAGGACGGATCCACAATGCCTGCGGGCATTCATTCGCAGGCGAGCCGAGCGCTACAGTGCTCGTAACGAGCACGTTCGCTCATCTCTAATAATCATACTTTTTTTTTATAAACGTGTTGCAAAGTTTCTTCATTTAAAGTGTACCTAAACCTTTTCATATATTTTATTAAAACTTATTGTAAATATCATAAAATTAATTTTTGTAACATACTTTATATTTTAATGTTTTCCCAGTGCCTATTGTGCTTCATAAACCTTACTCTATTAGAGTGCTGGCTCGCTTGGCTCTGTTAATAGCCTGTACAGAGTGGAGAGAGCAAGCGCAGGGCAGGAGCTCACATAAGACATCGCTCATCTGCCTGTACCTGCTCTGCTAAAGCCTGACATAGCCCATCTATGCCGGGCTTTATGAGAGCAATGCTTCAGGCTATACAGTGCTTAGTGCAGCCACAGGGAAGTCCTTACTCCCATATACAGCACTGTTGTATTTGTGAAAGAAATTAAGTAGATGATGAACAAAATTGTGCTAAATTGTATTTAATCATCAAATAGTCTCCATCTTCTTATTAATCTCCATTTAAAATAAATATGAGTCACCATCACTTGCTTTTTATAGGAAGTTAGCTGGACTGCAAAAATGAGGAACTTGGTGGAATTTGATATATTTGGGCATGGAATTTTCCAGATAGATGAGTAATGCATTTGTGTCTACGTGTCATTATCCATGCAGTTTTCTGATTTGTTGTTTTAATGTATACTTGTATGCTTGTGATTGGGTATATTAAAATAGATGGCTAAAGGGGGGTGGCTAGATCCACCATGTACATCTAATAAAATTGGCTCTCTAGGCATGGCTGCTTTAGAGAATCATTGTGACCAGCAAAGCTGTGTGGTGTTCTGATTCTTAGGCCAGCCATATCCCCTGGAACCTGGGGACAACTTATTAACATAATTTGAATCCCACAGAGAAGAGAGGCCAGTCTCCTAGTTTGGGACCTAAATTACAGCGACATATTGTATTGTAATCAACTTAGTAAATCGCACATTTAGTACAGACTAGTGAACTGCCTAACATATTTTCAACTAATGTATAATGGACTCAAAATTCATTAACTACAGATAAGTGTACCACCTGACATATTTTCCTATGGCATAGTCACTGTATTTTGTAGCGGACTCTGTCCAATTGACCATTTGTTTCTACTAAATTGTTACTTAGGAGTTGTATTTCCAGTGTACCATCAGAGAAGGTATTCTGTGTGGCAGGTGGCGATGTCACACAAAACAGGACAAAATTGTCCTCCACAAGTGTGGAATACATTACATTTGTGAAAATAAATCAGGCTTGAGTGAGGATTTTCATACACATCCAGGCCAATTAATAAGTCAGCAAGTTCTGACGGGAGCTATTTATTAACGCTCCTATGATGCCATTGCTGCTGTCTGCCTGTCCATCATGGTCCATACTCTACTGATACTGCAACTACTACTACCCCTAGTGATACTACTACTACCCCTATATAGCCTCACATCTCCTACCTTGTCACTACAGGTTCCATATAGTACTGCTGCTTTGGCAGCTACTACTGCCACTATTACTACCCGTAGATAGCTGCATTTCTCCTACTTTGTCCATCAAGTTAACTACTGTTCAGCTGTTGCTTCCCAAAAAAGGTATTGTATTTCGACGACTTGTTCAGAAAAAGTACTACTTTGTGTGTATAAGTACTGACAAGTATCTCTTCCAATAAGGAGTAATCTTTAGAACTTTTCTTAATTTTTAAAACAAAGAAAAAAAACCTTTAAGTTCAGTCTCACAAACGTCGACGCTACAGGATCCCCTTGAAGTAGGTCTTCCTCACTTTATTCCAAATCAGAGTTTTATAAGGAACTGCACTGCGCTGCCACAATATAGGCAGTAGGAGTAGGAAAGTAACATCCTCTATGATATTTCCGCAAGTATCAACATGGACATGAAGTTCCACAGACAATCACTGCACATCCCTCCCTCGGTATTTAAATCACTTACGATCTCCCCCTATATTCCTGACAAAACACAAGCAAGAAGATCCAATTGTGAAGTATTGCCAGTATTTTTTTAAAAAAATAAATAAATTAAAAAAAGTTAAAAAATTGTTTTTTTTGTTGTTTTATCTCAGTGATACAAATCCATTTCATACAGCTGTGCGGAACCATTCTGTGTTTCACAGTTCAGCTGTCCAGTCACCACAAACCACAATCCGTATTTTCTGTCCAGGTGACCTATACTGTACGTCACGTAATTAAAAAAGGTCTTTTGCTCTCACTGATACAGCTACATTAGAAAAATCTGAGTGAGACATTTTTCTGGGTTGCAGTCAAAATAGCCACAGTCAGCAGGGGCTGAGTTTGCTCTCTGATATTTTCTGCACGTCACGTTAACTAAAAAAATAAAATAAAATAAAAAAAAATAAAAAAATAAAAAAAAATAGTTTTTTTGTTGTTTTAAATCAGTGATACAAATCCATTTCATACAGCTGTGTGGAACCATTCTGTGTGTCACAGTTCAGCTGTCCAGTCACCACAAACCACAATCCGTATTTTCTGTCCAGGTGACGCATTCCGTATGTCACGTGATTAAAAAAGGTCTTTTGCTCTCACTGATACAGCTACATTACAAAAATCTCTGTGCGACATTTGTCTGGGTTGCAATTACGCAGACCAAGTCTGCCTAATCTAATAAATTCAGTGTAATTGCTGCATACTGCACGGTAAATAATAATATACGTAATTTAGCTCTAATTTATCCACCTATACACAAACCACAATCCGTATTTTCTGTCCAGGTGACCTATACTGTACGTCACGTAATTAAAAAAGGTCTTTTGCTCTCACTGATACAGCTACATTACAAAAATCTCTGTGCGACATTTATCTGGGTTGCAATTAAGCAGACCAAGTCTGCCTAATCTAATAATTTCAGTGTAATTGCTCCATACTGCACGGTACGTAATAACATACGGAATTTTGCTCTAACTTATCCACCTATATATTTTCTTGTTCAGATTGAACAAGTTTGTGGGTTTCAGTACAGCAGACCCATTTTTCTTTGTACATACAATACACTTATATACAGAAAATGTTGAACCCCAGGGCTAAGGGTCGAGGACGAGGGTGTGGGCATGGGCATTCAATTACTGCAGGGGCAGAGGCCGTGGTCCTGGGCAGGGTGAGACAGTACCTGCAGATGAGGGAGCAGGGGAACGCCGCAGAGCTACACTCCCTAGCTTCATGTCTCAACTTACAGGGACACGTGGTAGAGGACTGTTGAAACCACAACAGTGCGAACAGCTGATCTCGTGGATTGCGGACAATGCTTCAAGTAATTTGTCCACCAGTCAGTCTTCCACGCAGTCCACCCACGTTACCCAAGGGAGCACTCTTCTAGCTCCTCCACCTCAACCTCCTACCCCCCAGTTTCCCCCTCCCAGGAAAATTTGGAATGCGATCAGGCATACTCTGAGGAACTGTTTTCTGGACCCTTCCCAGAGTCACAAACCACTTCTCAGGTTGCTGCTGACCTCTATCCCGCTGCCCATGTCCAGTCTGTGGGTGATGATGATGACATTGTTGACTTAGTGGAAGAAGTATGTAAAGAGGTGTCGGACGATGAGGAGACACGGTTGTCAGACAGTGGTGAAGTTGTTGTCAGGGCAGGAAGTCCGAGGGGGGAGCAGACTGAGGGGGATGACGAGGTGACTGACCCAAGCTGGGTTGATAAGCCGAGTGAAGACAGTGCTTCTGAGGCGGAGGTGAGTACTGCACCAGAACAGGTTGGAAGAGGCAGTGGTTTTCCCAGAGGGAGAAGCAGGGCCAGAGCTGGTGCATCAGCAGCAACTGTTTCACGTAGTAAAGCTCCCGTGGCGAGGCCTAGATGTTCGCAAGTCTGGAGGTTCTTTAAAGAAATTGAGGATGACCGACGGACTGTGGTGTGCAACCTGTGCCACACCAGGATCAGCAAGAGTGCCACCACTACTAGCCTAACCACCACCAGGCATATGAGTGCTAAACACCCCACTTAATGGAACCAAGGCCGTTCACCTCTGCGGGTCACACCACTGCTCCTTCCCCTGTGTCACTCGCTGCCTCCGCTAGTCAACCCCCTGCCCAGGACCCCGGCACGAGTGCCTCCCGCCGGAAAACCACACCAAGCGCAGCATTCTGCTGTCTTTACAGCAGACGCTGGTGTGCAAGAGGAAATACAGTTCCACCCACCCACATGCCCAAGCCCTCAACGTCCACATCTCCAAATTGCTGAGCCTGGAGATGCTGCCCTATAGGCTGGTAGAGACCGAGGCCTTTTGCAATGTCATGGCGGTGGCTGCCCCTCGGTATTCGGTCCCCAGCCGCCACTATTTTTCCCGATGTGCCATCCCAGCCCTACATCAGCACGTATCACAGAACATCATCTGTGCCCTGACCAACGCTGTTTCTGAGAAAGTCCACCTAACCACAGACACGTGGACAAGTGCTGCCGGGCAGGGACACTATATATCACTGACGGCACGTTGGGTTAAATTGGTGGAGGCTGGGACCGAGTCTGACCCTGGGGCTGTTCATGTACTGCCCACACCGAGGATTGCGGGGCCTACCTCGGTCACGGTCTCTCAGACGTACTATGCCTCCTCCTCCGACCCCTCCTCCTCCTAATTACCATCCGTGGGCACGGCGCCTTCAGTCAGTAGCTCTAGGCGCAGCAGCGCCGTGGGTAAGCGCCAGCAGGCGGTGCTCAAACTGCTGAGCTTAGGTGACAAAAGGCACACCGCCCAAGAGCTGTTACAGAACATCATGGCGCAGACCGATCTGTGGCTGGCACCGCTGAACCTCAAGCCAGGCATGGTTGTGTGTGACAATGGGTGTAACCTGGTGGCGGCTCTGCAACTCGGCAGACTGACACATGTGCCATGCCTGGCCCACGTGTTCAAACTAATAGTTCAGCGGTTCCTCAAGACATAACCTAATCTGTCTGATTTGCTCACCAAGGTGCGCCGCATCTGTGCGCATTTCCGCAAGTCGACCACTGATGCTGCCACTCTCAGGGCAGAGCAGCGCCGTCTACAACTGCCCGCTCACCGACTGTTGTGCGACGTGCCCACAAGATGGAATTCGACATTAAACATGTTATCCAGAGTTTACCAGCAGCGCAGAGCAATTGTAGACTGCCAGATGTCAACTTCCACCAGAACTGGTAGTCAGGTCTTTCAGATTCCTCAAGTCTACAATGAGGAGTGGACGTGGATGTCTGATATCTGCCAGGTGTTGAGCAACTTTGAGGAGTCAACACAGATGGTCAGCGGCGATGCCGCCATTATCAGCCTCACCATCCCGCTGCTTTGCCTGTTGAAAAACTCACTGCTCAGCATCAAGTCGGATGCTTTGTGCTTGTCACAAGAGACGGTGGAGGAAGATAAGTCGCTTGATAGCCAGAGCGCCCTCCGGTCTGTTTCTCAGCGCGTATCGGAGGAGGGGGATGAGGATGAGGAGGAAGAGGAGGAGAATGTCGGCGAGACAGTAGAGGGTACCAGTGCTCAGTCCTTAACTCTTGAGCGTGTATGGGCTGAAGAGGAGGACTTGGAGGAGGAGGAGGAGGAGGAAATGGAGAGTCAGGCCAGTGAGGAGAGGGAATTCTTACGTGTTGGGACTCTGGCGCACATGGCAGACTTCATTTTAGGCTGCCTATCCCGTGACCCTTGCGTTAGAAGCATTTTTTCAAACACCGATTACTGGGTGTTCACTCTCCTGGACCCACGGTACAAGCAGAACCTTTCCACTCTCATCCCTGCAGAGGAAAGGAGTATGAGAGTGAATAGATATCAACAGGCTCTGGTGCACAAGCTGAAACAATCCTTCCCATCTGACGCCGCTAGCGGCAGAGGGCGTGGTTCTGTGGGCCAAGTAGCGGGGGAGAGGAGGCGAGCAGGCAGCTTGTCCAGCACTGGCAGGGGAACGCTCTCCAAGGCCTTTGCCACTTTTATGTCACCCCAGCAAGACACTGTCACCTGTCCCCAGTCTAGGCAGAGTAGGGAGGAGCTGTACAGAAAGATGGTGAGGGAGTACCTAGCTGACCATACCAACGTCCGTAGCGATCACTCTGCTCCATACAACTACTGGGTTTCAAAGCTGGACACGTGGCCTGAACTGGCGCTGTACGCCTTGGAGGTGCTGGCCTAACCTGCCGCTAGCGTGTTGTCAGAGCGGGTATTTAGTGCAGCTGGTGGCATCATCACCGATAAGCGTACATGCCTGTCAACTGACAGCACTGACAGGCTGACGCTTATTAAAATGAACAAAGCCTGGATTTCACCGGAATTCAAATCTCCTCCGGGGGAAAGCAGCTAAATATTAACATTACTTATGTATCCGATTCCTCTTCTCTACTCCTCCTACTCCTCCTCCTCCTTGTCGTCTTTGCCTAACGCTGACCCAAAAAACACAATTTTTTAGAGGTCCAACTGATACTCTTTTACCACAATTTTTCCGGAGGTCCACCTACAGGCCCTCTCTCTAAACAATTTTTCTTTGCACCTAGTTGGGTGCTTCCCTAACATGTGATGGGCATGTGCCTCGCCTTTCTTGGTCTGGGTGAGCACAATTGCCATGAGGGTAACCACCAGGCTGTTGCCTGAAAATTTCGGGTAATGGTGGGATTAGGCAGCCTCAGAGGCATCCATGCATTCTTCCCCTGCTGTTTCCTGTCCATTTCCGTGGTGTTTCCATCATTTTTTGAGGTTTCCAGGTTTTTACCCAGCCTTCCCTAGGCAGAGCCTTGGTCCCCTGCAAAAATGCTTGAGTCTCCCATTGACTTCAATGGGGTTCGTTACTCGAAACGAGCAACCAAGCATTGGGAAAAGTTTGTCTCGAATAACGAGCACCCGAACATTTTAGTGCTCGCTCATCTCTATTAGGCAGTCACTTTGTCCTCCCTCCAACTTCTTCTCTAGTGAACTTAAACATTGTGAAATTTATAAGGGGTATAACAAGAACCAGTCTTTGTAAAACAAAAAAAGTTTTTTTTTCTTAGCTTTTTTCATATTTTAAGTTATAATAAAACAGAATCCTAATCTATGCAAAAGAATGACTTGTGGTTATAAAGTGCAGTATTTCATTTACTCTTCATTTTACAGAAAACGTCCATTTTTTAATCTTCTACCTATGCAATTAACTTTATGCCAGTTTTAGTAGGTGACACAGTTTTAATATGTGCTTTGCTGAAGTGCAATTATTATTAAACGATTAGCCATTAATTCTGTTTTACAGTAAAACAACCACACACTATTATATGCTCGCTTCCATGTGCTAACACAAAACCAAGAAAAAAGATGAAATTTAAGAATCGTAAGTCTTAATTTAGGAACTGTTGTGATTAGACAGTTTAATATCATAATATCTGATAAATAGACTGCATGTCAGACATTTCATTCGCTTTTAATCAAACTTCGTAGTCTACCAAATTAATCACCCCCCTGGGGTAGAGTAGCAGATTTCCAATTTAGACATAGAGAATCATTAATAATGTAAAATTCTTCTGGCACATTTTTTGTTCACTTTTCCTTTACAGTGTCACATAATCAAACTGATTTTAAAATATAAAAATATAAGTATTTTACCTGGCTTTGGTAAACTATGTTTAAACAAATTTTATTTTTTACATAAATTTGATTTAAACTTAGTATTGTATACTTAAGGATTTCTACTGCTGGTTGGTATTATATTTTTGTTCTAACTGTTTATATTGGCCATTTTCTTAGTTCAAAGTGGCCATAGGTTCTGTATGAATCATGGCCTTTTCGAAGTTATGTGATATTTTCAACAGTCTTGACTCACGGTTTCATCTTTCCAAATACCTTTACAAACATTTTTTTTTATTATTGCACTGGTACTTTCATCCTATACATCCTGTCCTCAGACCACAACTACAGTGTTGCTTTTAACTTTTTATTTTGTCTGTGTCTTGGCAGCACAGTGGTTCAGTGATTAGCACTGGTGCCTAGCAGCTCTGGGGTCCTAAGTTCAAATCCAACCAAGGACAACATCTGCATGGAGCTTGTATGTTCTCCCCACGTTTGCATGGGTTTCCTCTGGGTACTCTGGTTTCTGTCCACACTCCAAAGATATACTGATAGGAAACTTAGGCAGCTTGATGCTAATGTCTGTAAAGCACTGTTGAAGTGCATAAAATAATTAATAAAAATAATGTTTACTTTTTGATGTTAATAAAATGAATTATTTAATCGTGCTCATTTTGTGGTGATGTGATTTAACTATAACATCTAATTCCATATACCCCTATTAGTCTTGTTCTCATTAGTATATTGGTTATAATTACTTTATATGGGAAAGTAGTTTTTGGTGTTAGTGTAAGAAGACACCCCACTGACTCCATGATCCAAATCTACATATGAAAAGGTACATTTTCAAAGTAGATTTACAACAAAATGCCTAAACTGACAGTTTTAACAGACACATCAGTGATTGCTATGCTATGACCTACAGCACCATATTATTAGTTGCATATGACAAATATACTGACAGGTTCCCTTTAAACCTAAGTACATAGTAAATAGTTATTGCCCCCCTCACTGCTGTCACCATTGAAAGCTGAACTACATTTCCATAATTCTTAGTTTGAAAACATATTTTCCACAAGTAAACTTAAAGGCTTTAAAATGGGCCCCCGCTATTGGCACCACTCCCCTGAGTAATCCTATATTTTGTTTTATCAGTCTCTCCCCACTTCATGTTCCCAAATTACTGGGACCATAGGTTTCAGTGCCCAATATTCAAACGAGACAGATAGATAGATAAGCCATAACCAGTGGTCTGGTAACAGCTTATTCCACTCTCCCCATTTAGAACAGACGCACGCTTGGCTGAGCAGAGTACTTATTTATATGTGGGGGGATGGGAAAAGTATGGTAACTGCTGGATGAACAAGCATTTGGCCAACAGCTACTACAGATGTAGTAGAGTTAACACACATACTTTATGAGACGTGTTATCTAAACTAAATATTTTAAGCAAACACCTTCAATTGCTTTTCAATGGCTTTTGTTTCAAGAAAACACAATGAGTTAAGAAGTTTATGGACAACCTTAAACTTTTTTTCTGGGTTAGCTATGAAAAATGTAACCAAAGAATAGAGGCTAATGTTTTAAGCTTTCTCTGGTAAAACAATGACATTGAAATATTTGACACAAATTAGAATTCCATCGAAAACAGTTTTCCTGTGTATTCTTTAGATGTTCATCTGCTCACTCACATCCAGTACATTTTGGTACCTCTATGCACTTGTTTCTTGTTCTGTACTTTACTAACTGACTTGTACTTTAGCTTCAAGAATTAGGTTGTAAAATGTTACTTGAAGCAATATTCTCTGTCTGCACTGACAGAACTGGTTTAGACCTGCTAAACTGGCTTAAACTGGATCTAGAATATTCTGCCCTCTTTTTATATAGAGATCGACACCAGTCCCATCTAGTAGTGGCTATAAGATATGGCCTATAATTACCATGTGCTTACATAGTAAATGCATACATGTCATGACAATTATAGTTTTGCACTTTGCAGTATAATATGACTCTTGGAGCAGAATACTGCAAAACAATTAGCTCAGGATTTCAGACATATTCTTTATGAGGTGGCACTAGAGAGCTTTTGTTAGCCTAAATTAGAGCTTATTTGAATTCAGAAAATTGATTATGCATAATGGTTTAAACTAGAGATGAGTGAATTTTTTTTTAAAAATGTGAATTTTTAAAGATTCAATTCTGGAATTTTTTTCCTAGAGAGAGGGAGAGCAAGATGATAGAGACATTTTTCTAGGCATTCAAAGTACTTTTGATTCGGGAAGAATTGAGTTATTCTCAAATGCAATTTCTTGGTTGATTTGTCGAATCAGACCCAAAAGACATTTTTAAAAATTCGCTCTTCTCTCATTTGCTCAGTTGTTATTTTCTTATGGCAGGTAACGAAGTAGTTTCAGGAAGCATAAAACTATTTATTAAAAGAAGTTAGTTTGCTGTTGTATTTTTTAAAACATATATACAATTTCTCTTGAAATGAAATATCCCAGTTATGAACCATAAAGTAAACATAAGCAGTAACTTAAAAGTATTACATGTTTTTCTAATTGCATCTCTGCAACTATGACATGTGTCATAGGGACATAAAAAGTTTGAGCGCTGAAACCCCCACCAATCTGTAGAATGAGGGAAGAGAAGCACTTGCTTAAAGTGCTCTCTCTTCTTGCAGCATAAGTTGGGAGCAAGAAGGGCGCATAGACTTTCTATTGAGTCCGTCTTGCATCCTGTCTTAACGTGAGGGAGAGAATGCACTCAGTGAGTGCTTCTCACCCCTCATTCTAGAGATCGATAGGGGTCTCGGTGTTCAGACCCCCACCGACCATAACTTTTGATATGTCCCTATGACATATCAAAACGTTATTGAAAATAAGTTGTGTAGTGTCTATGCATAATTGTGTCCTGTTGGAGATTATTGTTGCCACACCATAATACAGCCTTATATCACCACACTGTGCTATAGGGCTAATATTTTCTGCATAGAAACATATTTTCTCACGCATCTGAATTTACATGTCCATAAATTTATAGATTCGTTTTTATGTAATAATTAGAGATGAGTGAGCACTAAAATGCTCGGGTGCTCGTTATTCGAGTCAAATTTTTTAACCGATGCTTGGGTGCTCGTTTTGAATAACAAACCCCATTGAAGTCAATGGGAGACTCGAGCATTTTTTGCAGGGGACCAAAGCTCTGCACAGGGAAGGTTGCGTGAAAACTTGGAAACCACAGAAAATGATGGAAACACCATGGAAATGGACAGGAAAAAGCAGGGACAGCATGCATGGATGCCTCTGAGGCTGCCTAATCGCACCATTATGCCAAATTCTGGGAAACAGCCTGGTGGTGACCCTCAAGACAATTGTGCTGACCCAGACCAAGATGGGCAAGGCACATGCGCTGGCACATGTTAGGAAAGCACCCAACTAGGTGCAACGAAAGTGCATAACCGCCTGCGGGTGACACCACTGCCCATGCTGGCACTGCTGTCCTATCCCCCGCTCCAGGACGCAGGCATAAGCGTCTCCCTCCCCGCACCCACCCAGTAGTCCACAGCGTACACAAAGTTCTCCCAGCACAGTGCCCAGCTCACCCCATCCCAGACGGGCAAACACGCACCCCACACCACCCTGTCCACAGCAGACACAAAGACCTCCAAGCACAGTGCCCAGCTTTCCTAATTCCAGACGGGCTAAGGCGCACACTGCACCCACCCATTAGTCTCCACACGTGGGTGGGTGCAAAGCCTTTTAGTGCCCCTCAAGACAATGTTTGTGTGCCAGGGCCGGGTAGTAACCCTCCTTGAAGTTGTGGGGGAGAGGCCTCTGGTGACCCTCAAGACAATTTTGGGTGACAGTGTAGTGGCGAGCCTCCAAAAAATCGTGGGTGAGAGCCTGGGGGTGACCCTCAGAAACAATTGATTTAAAAAAGCATGGTGGTGCATCCCTGAATGACAGTCTGTGACTGAGATTGCAGGTGAACCCGCTAAAATTGTAATCTGGCACACCTTGGTGGTGAACCACTAAATTACATAGTTTGACTGAGATTGCAGTTTACAGCATGGGGGTGAAACCCAGAGTGGCTTGGTTAGACTAAGATAGCAGCTGAACCACCCAAAAATTTAGCCTGACACAGCATGGCGGTGACAACAGAGTGACCAAGTTAGATGAGGTAGCAGGTGAGCCACCCAAAAATTTAGCCTGACACAGCATGGCGGTGACACCACCAAGTGACCAAGTTAGATGAGGTAGCAGGTGAGCCACCCAAACATTTAGCCTGACACAGCATGGCGGTGACACCAACAAGTGACCAAGTTAGATGAGGTAGCAGGTGAGCCACCCAAACATTTAGCCTGACACAGCATGGCGGTGACACCAACAAGTGACCAAGTTAGATGAGTTAGCAGGTGAGCCACCCAAAAATTTACCCTGACACAGAATGGCGGTAACACCACTAAGTGACCAAGTTAGACTGAGGTAGCAGGTGAGCCACCCAAACATGTAGCCTGACACAGCATGGCGGTGAGACCACCAAGTGACCAAGTTAGATGAGGTGGCAGGTGAGCCACCCAAAGATTTAGCCTGGCACACAATGGCGATGACACCACCAAGTGACCAAGTTAGATAAGGTAGCAGGTGAGCCACCCAAACATGTAGCCTGACACAGCATGGTGGTTAGACCACCAAGTGACCAAGTTAGATGAGGTGGCAGGTGAGCCACCCAAAAATTTAGCCTGGCACAGCATGGCAGTGACACCACCGAGTGACCAAATTAGATGAGGTAGTAGGTGAGCCACCCAAACATGCAGTCTGACACAGCATGGCGGTGACACCACCAAGTGACCAAGTTAGATGAGGTAGCAGGTGAGCCACCCAAACATTTACCCTGACACAACACGGTGGTGACAACAGAGTGACCAAGGTAGACTGAGGTAGCAGGTGAAGCACATAAAATTTTACCCTGACAAAGCATGGCGGTGACAACAGAGTGACCAAGTGAGACTGAGTTAGCAGGTGAAGCACATAAAATTGTACCCTGACACAGCATGGCGGTGAACCCAGAGTGACCAAGTGAGACTGAGGTAGCAGGTAAAGCACAAAAAATGTTACCCTGACACAGCATGGCGGTGACAACAGAGTGACCAAGGTAGACTGAGGTAGCAGGTGAAGCACATAAAATTTTACCCTGACAAAGCATGGCGGTGACAACAGAGTGACCAAGTGAGACTGAGTTAGCAGGTGAAGCACATAAAATTGTACCCTGACACAGCATGGCGGTGAACCCAGAGTGACCAAGTGAGACTGAGGTAGCAGGTAAAGCACAAAAAATGTTACCCTGACACAGCATGGCGGTGACAACAGAGTGAACAAGTGAGACTGAGGTAGCAGGTGAAGCACATAAAATTTTACCCTGACACAGCATGGCGGTG
The DNA here is from genome assembly GCA_900303285.1 of Rhinella marina. Classification (NCBI taxonomy): domain Eukaryota; kingdom Metazoa; phylum Chordata; class Amphibia; order Anura; family Bufonidae; genus Rhinella; species Rhinella marina. The sequence goes on along the minus strand of ONZH01004557.1, from coordinate 22,150 downwards.
AACCCAGTGTGACCAAGTGAGACTGAGGTAGCAGGTGAACAACCCAAAAATGAAGCCTGACACAGCATGGCGGTGACACCACTAATGCCTTTGGCAGACTGAGATTGCAGTCAAATGGCTGTTTGAAGTTGACTCTCCTAAAAAAAATTTTTGAGTGTCTGTAGTTGACCCTCCTAAAAAATTGTTTTTGTGTGTCTGTAGTTGACCCTCCTAAAAAAATTGTTTTTGAGTGTCTGTAGTTGACGCTCCTAAAAAATTGATTGGAGAGAGGGCCTGTAGGTGGCCCGCTGTAAACATTGTTTGAAAACAGAGCCAGTAGGCCCTCTGAAAAATTGCCTGTTGACTCAACGTTTGTGTACGAAGAGAAGGAGGAGGAGGAGAGGAGAGGATACAGGAAGAATCTTCATGTTGAGCTGCTTTCCCCCGGTGGAGATTTGAATTCCGGCGAAATCCAGGCTTTATTCGTTTTAATAAGCATCAGCCTGTCAGCGCTGTCAGTTGACAGGCGTGTACGCTTATCAGTGATGATGCCACCAGCTGCACTGAAGACCCGCTCTGACAACACGCTAGCGGCAGGGCAGGCCAGCACCAGTTCGGGCCACGTGTCCAGCTTTGCAACCCAGTAGTTGTATGGAGCAGAGTGATTACGCAGGACGTTGGTATGGTCAGCTAGGTACTCCCTCACCATCTTTCTGAACAGCTCCCCCTACTCTGCCTAGACTGGGGACGGGTGACATAGTCTTGCTGGGGTGACATAAAACTGGCAAAGGTCTTGGAGAGTGTTCCCCTGCCAGTGCTTGACAAGCTGCCTTCTCGCCTCCTCTCCCCAGCTAGTTGGCCCACAGAACCACGTCCTCTGCCGCTAGCAGTGTTAGATGGGAAGGATAGTTTCAGCTTGTGCACCAGGGCCTGTTGATATTGATTCACTCTCGTACTCCTTTCCTCTACAGGAATGAGAGTGGAAAAGTTCTGCTTTTACCGGGGGTCCAGGAGGGTGAACACCCAGTAATCGGTGTTGGCAAAAATGTCACGGGAGGGTCACGGGAAAGGCAGCCTAACATAAAGACAGCCATGTGCGCAAGAGTCCCAAAATGCAATAATTCCCTTTCCTCAGTAGGCTGACTCTCCATTTCCTCTTCCTCCAACTCCTACTCTTCATACACGCTCAACAGATAAGAAGGAATGAGCATAGGTACCCTCTTCAGTCTCGCCAACAGTCTCATCCTCTTCCTCCTCTTCCTCCTCATCCTCCTCATCCTCCTCCTCCAATACGCGCTGAGAAACAGACCTGAGGGTGCTCTGGCTATCAAGCAATGTATCTTCTTCTCCCATCTCCTGTGACAAGCGCAAACCCTCTGACTTAATGCTGAGCAGTGACTTTTTCAGCAGACAAAGCAGCGGGATGGTGACGCTGATAATGGCGGCATCGCCACTGACCATCTGTGTTGACTCATCAAAGTGGCTTAACACCTGACAGATATTAGACATCCACTCCTCATTGTAGACTTGAGGAAGCTGACTAACCTGACTACCAGTTCTCGTGGAAGTTGTCATCTGGTAGTCTACAATGGCTCTGCGGTGCTGGTAAACCCTGGCTAACATGTGTAATGTGGAATTCCATCGCGTGGGCACGTCGCACAACAGTCGGTGAGCTGGCAGTTGTAAGCACCGTTGCACTGCCCTGAGGGTGGCAGCATCTGTGGTTGACTTCTGGAAATGCGCACAGATGCGTCGCACCTTGGTGAGCAATTCAGACAAATTGGGGTAGGTCTTGAGGAACCGCTGAACCACAAGATTGAACACGTGGGCCAGGCATGGCACATGTGTGAGTCTGCCGAGTTGCAGAGCCGCCACAAGGTTACGCCCATTGTCACACACAACCATGCCTGGTTTGAGGTTTAGCAGCGCCAGCCAAAGATCGATCTGCGCAGTGATGCCCTGTAACAGCTCTTGGGCGGTGTGCCTCTTGTCACCTAAGCTCAGCAGTTTCAGCACTGCCTGTTGGCCCTTACCCACGGCAGTGCACCTGCGCCTAGAGCTACCGACTGAAGGCGCCTTGCTCACGGATGGTAATTGAGAGGAGGAGGAGGAGGAGGGGTTGGAGAAAGAGGCATAATAAGCCTGAGTAACTGTGACCGAGGCAGGCCCTGCAATCCTCTGTGTGGGCAGCACATGAACGGCCCCAGGGTCAGACTCGGTCCCAGCCTCCACCAAGTTAACCCAATCTGCCGTCAGTGAGATATAGTGTCCCTGCCCACCAACACTTGTTCACGTGTCCGTGGTTAGGTGGACCTTCTCAGTAACTGCGTTGGTCAGGGCACGGATGATGTTCTCTGACACGTGCTGGTGTAGGGCTGGAACGGCACATCGGGAAAAATAGTGGTGGCTGGGGACCAAGTACCGAGGGACAGCCACCGCCATAGGTTGCGGAAAGCCTCAGTCTCTACCAGTCTATAGGGCAGCATCTCCAGGCTCAACAATTTGGAGATGTGGACGTTTAGGGCTTGTGCATGTGGGTGGCTGGAATTGTATTTGCGCTTGCGCTCGAATGTCTGCTGCAAAAACAGCTGAACCCTGCGCTGGGACACATTGGTGGAGGTTGTGGAGGATTGTGGAGGTGAAGGTTGGTTGTAGGGCAGGAGGAGCTCGTGCCGGGTTCCTGGACAGGGGGTTAACTCGCCGAGCCAGCATGTGACACAAGGGAAGGGGCAGTGGTGTGACCAGCAGGAGGTTAACGGCCTTGGTTCCACTGAGTCCGGTGTTTAGCACTCCAGGTTGCACACCACAGTCCGTCGGTCATCCTCACTTTCTTTAAAAAACCTCCAGACTTGCGAACATCTAGGCCTCGGCACGGGAGCTTGACTCCGTGAAACAGTTGCTGATCTACCTGCTCTGGCCCTGCTTCTCCCTCTGGCCACCCCACTGCCTCTTCCAACCTGTTCTGGTGCTGCACTTGCCTCCCCCTCAGAAGCACTGTCTTGAGTTGGATTACCAACCCAGCTCGGGTCATTCACCTCATCAACCACCAGCTCTTCCTCCGATTCCTCACTCTGCTCCCCCCTCGGACTTAATGCCCTGACAACAACGTCACTGTCTTACAACAGTGTCTCATCATCATCATCATCATCATCCGACACCTCTTCACGCACTACTTGCACTAAGTCCACACTCTCATCACCCACAGACTGCGAAAGTTCTACATTTTGGGCATCGGGACAGAGCAACTGCTCCGGTTGCTGTTGAGCAGTGGTTTGTGTCTCTGGGTAGGGTCCTGAAAAGAGTTCCTGTGAGTATGCCAGATCTGAATCCATACTTTTCGTGGGGGGGGGCAGGCTGGGGGTAAGGAGGTTGAGCTGGAGGAGCAAGAGGTCTACTCCCTTGGCTAGCGTGGGTGGACTGTGTGGAAGACTCGGTGGTGGATAAATTACTGGACACATTGTCCGCTATCCACGTCATCACCTGTTTGCACTGTTGTGGTTTCAATAGTGGTGTACCACGTGAACCAGTAAGTTGCGAGATGAAGCTAGGGAGCGAAACTCTGCGGCGTTCCACTGCTCCCTCATCAACATGTACTGTGTCACCCTGCCCAGGACCACGGCCTCTGCCCCCTACACTACTTGAACGCCCACGCCCTCGACCCTTAGCCCTTGGGTTTAACATTTTGTATGTTCACTGCACTGTATGATATATAACTGAGAGGAAAAAAGTTGTCTTTAGACGGCGGCTATTGCACCGCAAACCACTCAATTTTTCACTGCACTGTAGGATATATAACTGAGAGGAAAAATGTATATTTTCTACACTCCGGCTAATGTGCAGCACACAACAGAATTTTGCACTGCACTGTAGTATATATGACTGAGAGAAAAAAACTTATATTTTCTACACTCCGGCTAGTGTGCAGCACACGGCAGAATTTTGCACTGCACTGTAGTGTATATGACTGAGAGGAAAACGTATATTTTCTACACTCCGGCTAGTGTGCAGCACACGACAGAATTTTGCACTGCACTGTATGATGTATAACTGAGAGAAAAAACGTATATTTCCTACACTCCGGCTAGTGTGCAGCACACAACAGAATTTTGCTCTGCACTGTAGTATATATGACTGAGAGGAAAAACGTATATTTTCTGCATTCCGGATAATGTGCAGCACACGACAGAATTTTGCACTGCACTGTATAATATATAACTGAGAGAAAAAAAGTATATTTTCTACACTCTGGCTAGTGTGCAGCACACGACAGAATTTTTCACTGCACTGTATTATATATAAATGAGAGAAAAAACATATATTTTCTACTCTCCGGCTAGTGTGCAGCACACGAAAGAATTTTACACTGCACTGTATAATATATAAATGAGACAAAAAACATATATTTTCTACACTCCGGCTAGTGTGCAGCACATGACAGAATTTTTCACTGCACTGTATAATATATAACTGAGAGAAAAAACGTATATTTTCTACACTCCAGCTAGTGTGCAGTACACGACAGAATTTTGCACTACACTGTATAATATATAACTGAGAGAAAAAAAGTATATATTTTCTACACTCCAGGTAGTGTGCAGCACACGACAGAATTTTGCACTGCACTGTAGTATATATAACTGAGAGGAAAAACGTATATTTTCTACACTCCGGCTAGTGTGCAGCACACAACACAATTTCGCACTGCTATGTAGTATATATGACTGAGAGGAAAAATGTAGTCTTTAGACGGCGGCTATTGCACCGCAAACCACTCAATTTTTCACTGCACTGTAGGATATAGAAAAAAACGTATTCCCTAGACTGACGCTACTGTACAGCACACTACATAATTGTTCACTGGACTGTAGTGTATAGACATGATAGCAAAAACGTATTCCTTAGACTGACGCTACTGTACAGTACACTACATAATTGTTCACTGGACTGTAGTGTATAGAAATGATAGAAAAAACATATTCCCTAGACTGACGCTACTGTACAGTACACTACATAATTGTTCACTGGACTGTAGTGTATAGAAATGAGAGGAAAAACGTATTCCCTAGACTGCACTACAGATCACAGCAAGCCAAGGTACAGCAGCAGCAGCAAAAATGAGTACTGAGAGGACTTTGGGCAATTTCTTTTGGGTCTGTGTGGACCACGTGCTGTCCCTTCTGCCACCAGTTGCTGTGTACAGTGTGCAGCCAAGATGGCGGTAGCTGCACTACAAGTCCAAGCCAGCAGCCAGGAGTAGACCAAAAAAAAAAAAGGTGCTGGTAGCCCTTAGAAGGGCTGTTGGGTTCTTTGTGGGTGATTCCTGCCTAACCAACATCTAAATTCAGGCCCTAACACTCTCCCTGACAGACATCAGCTCTATCCCTAATCTCATGCAGGCGGCGTCTGACGCAAGCAGTGCGGGACCAGATTCTTATATTCCCAGGTCATCTGATCTGGCCAGTCAATCCCTGCTATCGACTTGTAGGGTCCCCACGTGATGCTAGGAGGTACCAAAGACTCCGGCTAGTGTGCAGCACATGACAGAATTATGTACTGCACTGTAATATATATAACTGAGAGAAAAAACGTATACCCTAGACTGCACTACAGATCTCAGCAGGCCAAGGTACAGCAGCAGTAAAAATGAGTACTGAGAGGACTTTGGGCAATTTCTTTTGGGTCTGTGTGGACCACGTGCTGTCCCTTCTGCCACCAGTCGCTGTGCACAGCGTGTAGCCAAGATGGCGGTAGCTGCACTACAAGTCCCAGCCAGCAGCCGAGAGGAGACCAAAAAAAAAAAGGTGCTTGTAGCCCTTAGAAGGGCTGTTGGGTTCTTTGTGGGTGATTCCTGCCTATCCAACATCTAAATTGAGGCCCTAACACTCTCCCTGACAGACAGCAGCTCTATCCCTAATCTCATGCAGCAGCCAGGAGGAGACCAAAAAAAAGGTGCTTGCAGCCCTTAGAAGGGCTGTTGGGTTCTTTGTGGGTGATTCCTGCCTAACCAACATCTAAATTGAGGCCCTAACACTCTCCCTGACAGACATCAGCTCTATCCCTAATCTCATGCAGGCGGCGTCTGACGCGAGCAGTGCGGGACCAGATTCTTATATTCCCAGGTCATCTGATCTGGCCAGTCAATCCCTGCTATCGACTTGTAGGGTCCCCACGTGATGCTAGGAGGTACCAAAGACTCTCCTGCATGTTGATTGGCTGAGAAAAGGCGCCTAACATGCAGGAAGAGGAAGTTGCCATTTCCTCGAGGATCGCGATATGCTCGTCCAAGTATTGAGCATATGCGAATACCCTAATACTCGAAGGAGTACCAAGCTCGGACGAGCATGTTCGCTCATCTCTAGTAATAATATATTGGTAATAGCATATTCCATATTTTTCCAAATTAATTTGTGCATTTTTCAACTTATTAATAAAAAGGGTGATCTGAGAACATTTTTTTTTTAATTTCCATTCTCAGTAGCTTCCAAGCAGTTAATATGCACGGCTGTATTTTCAAGGGTCATGCAAATTTAACACTTCCTGGCTTAGTGAAACAATAGCTTTTCCATTGTAAATTGTTTTTAATAGCGGTGGCCACTTTGACTAAAATAACAATGTATGAATACACACAATTAAGTTCATATGCAAATAGAGTAAGCCTCTGGGAATTTATAAAGATGAGCTTTGGTTTAAATACATGATAGAGAAAATACAACTTCTATAAAATGTGAGACATTAAGGATTTATTTTTTTTTCAAGGACTTTTACAAGTTTACCTGTGAATTTTTCACATTTCAATATTCACAAAGTTGCCATCATTTGTTCTGGATATTCCATTGAGGATGTCTGTGCAATTTATTTATTTGACATTTATTCATTACATTGTTGTGTTCAAAAGCAAATGCATGTCCAAAAGATAACCAATCCATAATTAAATCTTTACAAGGCATTCTATCACTTTAAATAAATGTGTAATCAGGTTGTTGGGAATGTTATTTAGTCAAAAATTATGACCTTACCACATTTAGACACTGATTCTCTGGAAGAGAAGCAGCCCCGCAAAACGGAATATATCTGGTGCAATCCTTCAGAAGAACCTGATTAACAATCTCAGGGTACGGCCACACAGTCAGGTTTCTGCAAACTGTTTTGGAATCAGTCTAACCCTGTGCACTGCTGGAGGCTGCACATAATTTATGATGAGGCATTTACCTCGTCATAAATTAGGTGCAGCCTTTAGTGGTCCGTGCGCCTGAACCAAAATCTACACTGGAGTAGATTTAATTCTTCTTCTACACCAGAAAACTGGCATGAAAGAAGATAAATGTGTTGGGACCACTGTCCCTTTCCGGCCCTTGCCAGTTTTCAGGAAAGTGGAGAGGGCGATGGAGAAATGCCACAAAATTATTTGCCCAAGTGGTGTTTAAAAACTCGAAAAAACACAAAAATTGGCATAAAATCATAAATCATACTTTGTACATTTATAGAAGAATTTTTTAGTGATTATAGAATTTGGACTAAGTTTCTATATCTATGTTCAGAGTAAATATGAAGACTATTGTAGCTTTACACTTCAAGAGGTTTTCCAAGATTCTGATATTGATGAGCTATCCTTAGGATAGGTCATCAATATCTGATTGTTGGAGGTATGGTACGACACCCAGAACTCCTGATGAGCAGCTGTTTGAAGAGACAGTAGCACTCAGCCTCTGTCTAGATCAGTGAGGTTCATTGATCACTTGGTCTAGGCACAGATCAGTTTCATTCAAGTGAATGGGCTGAACAGCCATACTAAGCACTGCCGCTATCCACTGGATGGTGCTGTGCTTGCTAAACTGTGAGGTCTGAACACTGCCATAGCCTCCTTAAACGGCTCATCAGCGGGGATATTGATGATCTATCTTCAGGATAAGTCATCAATGTCAAAACCTGTTTTAAAAAAAGAATCTGTTCTAAGTATATCATAAAATAACTTAATCTATATAATGTTTTATAGAGAGAAAGACAGAAATAAACATGTACGTAGCCCACAGTGTATAATCAATCTTCTATTAAGCTCAGATGTCCTTAGGCAATGTTTTGACATATCAGGGATATGTTAGCAACTATAAATGTCTCACAAACGAGCTCATCAGCAAACATTTGAAGGGCAATAATGAATTAATCTTTATGAGTTGCGGTTTTGCTTCGACATATCTTGTATCCAAAAACATTTGAAAACTATAACAATATTGGAAAACTTCACAGTACATTGCTGATGTTATCATCCTAAACTGAATTCTCTGCATGAAGATACTAAAATCCATATAGTATGTTCAATAACATTTTAGTTCCCAAGAAAAGTGAATCAAGTTGCTCTTACATGTGTGACAATTTGATCAAACCAGTTAAAAACAAGTGATTTCTTTTTACCATCTATTAGTAATATACAATATTCGACTATGTTATTCTATTGTGTACATCCAAAACGCAACCATAATGCCAAATAATTCCCAGATAAACTTGCAAGATATCTACCATCATTGGTGTTGTACAGTTGAACTAAATTTGCTTTATATGTGCATAGATAGGTGAATATTCAGCAGATGTGTTACTATTAGGAATGCATTTGACATATGAGCTGTAGTAATCTGAAATGTGCTATCTTTATGTCTATAAGACTAGTATCTTCTTGTTCAAAATTGTCAAATCAAGTTCAAGCATGACCAAATCACATTAAAATGAGGATGAACGGAAATAAGTAATTTGGAGAATTAATGCTCCACAGATTTTAGAAATTGATACAATTATACAAGCTGACACACCCTCTGCTTCACGTTTCCTTTCCAGCACTGAATAAATCGAGGAAGACAACAATCCAAACAAAATGAGCACTTGGTGCATCTGTATCCTGACAATCAAGGATATTAAGATCCAATGAATTATTCAAAAGGATATTGGGCTAATTTACTAATCATCTCCACAGGTCACATCTACAGTGAAATATTATTAAGTATAAACAAAATTGGAAAGAGTTTCATTATCATTTGTAATTGTGAAAGATCTATTTAATTTGTAGAGCCCTGCTGCCTTAGGCACCTGCTATAGTAGCTATAAATGAAAGAATCTTCTGTTTTCTTCTACTGAAATTAGAAGACAAAAAGTTCAAATAAGGGTTCATGCACACTGGGATAGAGCCTAAGTGGCAGAGCACAAAGCTTGCATGGCTCTTTTAGAACAGAGCCACACAGACTCTTTTTGCTGTCCTACAGGCTCTAGGGGATTCTGTGTGTATCGTAATATTCTCTTCTAAAAGCAATTCCTCTAGGGGAGTGTAAATCATACTCAGAATCTTTTGGAGCATGCCAAATTCATATTCAAATTCATCCAACATAAAAACCTGTATAACAAGACTTAGGCTAGTTCCACACTAGCGCTAAACAGTTCCAGTAGAGGAACAGCCTTCCTGAGTTCATCGAATCCGGCACAGCTAGAAACTGCCTCAGCACTGCCAGGCCCCACTGGCTATAAAGGGACCCGGTAGTGAACTGCCCTGTTTCCTGACTTAGACCAAATCCCAACACTAAAACCTGAAACAGGCCAATCCCCACGATGTCCCATTATAGTCAAGGGTTAACCAATAAGTGCTTTCCCCACTAGTAAGAGAAAGCGCTTACTGGTTATTAAAGGACACCTATAACTGGGAGGCAGGTGGCAATAATAACCAGTGACCACTGAGAAGGAAAGCGCTAATTTATGAATAGAAGGCACACGGGAAGGAAATGTCACAACTTACAGGGGTTTTCCAGTAAAAATGATTTGCATGGCCGCTGAAACAGAAGATTCATACTTTTCCTCCCCACTGTCTCCATCTTCCGGTTCCTGCTCTGTTTATACCTGGCAGCACATGGGCATGGTCCCATGCACTGCTCCAGCAAATTACAGGCTTCAGTGGTGAAACTCTGCTTGTGGCCACATCACTGCCGAAGCCAGTCATTGGACTATGCCCAAAGCCAGCCACATGTAAATAGTGCCGGGACCAGAATATTAAGACAGCCAGGGCAGCGCAGAGAACCAGAGCGGCGAGTAGCAGGAAAGTATGATTCTTCTGTTTCAGGAACTTGTTAAAGAGGCTCTGTCACTACCTCCTAACCTATGTATTAAAATACATAGGTGGGTAGTGGCCTCACAATGAATTCAAATCATACCTGTAATTCCCTTGTAGGTGCAGCGGTTGATGTGTAATTTGAAGTTTAAAAAGTATGCAAATGAGCCTTCGGAGCACCGGAGGGCGGGCTTTTCCCTTCTGAGCACTGTATCTTCACCGCCCTCCCAGGTCCTAGGCACGCCCTCCAGTGTTTAGAAACTCCCCTATCCTTTATGATTGACAGCGCTTAGACCGTTCGCCGCATCTGAACGATGTCCCAGGCATGCGCAGTAGCACTTGCAGTGCCGAACACTGCAAGCGCTTGGATTGAACTGCGCACGCGCCGTCACTTCGCCGAACCCGGAAGTGAAGGCGCGCACTTCTTGGCGAAGTGACAGCGTGTGCGCAGTTGAATCCAAGCGCTTGCAGTGTTCGGCACTGCAAGTGCTACTGCGCATGCCTGGGACATCGTTCAGATGCGCCGAACGGTCTAAGCGCTGTCAATCATAAAGGATAGGGGAGTTTCTAAACACTGGAGGGCGTGCCTAGGACCTGGGAGGGCGGTGAAGATACAGTGCTCAGAAGGGAAAAGCCCGCCCTCCGGTGCTCCAAAGGCTCATTTGCATACTTTTTAAACATCAAATTACACATCAACCGCTGCATCTACAAGGGAATTACAGGTATGATTTGAATTCATTGTGAGGCCACTACCCACCTATGTATTTTAATACATAGGTTAGGAGGTAGTGACAGAGCCTCTTTAAAAAATGTTGCATTAATCCATGAAAAACTCTGAGCATCAATCAAGAAGGATAAAGGAGTTGCAAAACTCCTTACTTTCCTCTCAGGGTCTGATTGTGACTTATATCTTCCGCAATCCCCCAAAGAAGCGGATCTGAGGATGGGAGTGGTAGTGGCTGGCTGCAATAATTATTCAAAGTGGCAATCCTCACACTGATGATCTCTAGGGCCAGGGCAATGATAGGAGGGTGCACCTCCTTTCTCTTCCCCTCTGACTCTATCGGTAACCCTGTAGTTGGGAGATGTTCAATTCACAGAAATGGTGCTTCTGGATTCCGGAGCAGCAAGGAACTTCCTGCAACAAGACCTAGTGGATCGTCATCCGTGGTGTAGGCCGTGGTGTACAGTCTTCAGAGGCAGTCCATATGAGGTAGAAAAGTAAAGTGCTCACTGTTAGCTATCCGGCTAAGTGCATAATTTACTAAAAACACCATACAATAAGTGCATAATAGGACACATTGCAGTACCTGAAAAATAATACACACAATGGGCTAAAGTGCTTGAACGTTTCTGAACCTGTAAAAACATTATTGCTAAAATACTGCAAAGACATAATTATGCAAACATTTTAGTGCAATCAATTTCACATTTGCAAGCATAATAGGCTCAGATATACATTTGAGTCTCTCCTTGTGGCTGCTTGGCATAAAACACTTGAACACAGTCCAAAATTCTATTGTAATCTGTGACAAACCGTACCCGCAGCCCCGCCCCGCGCATGCTTACGTGGGGATCCCGCGGTACAGTTCAGTCTCTGCCTACAAACACGTGACGTTCCACGCCCCCTCGGGGTGTGTAAGGTTATGTACGGCACGGTTTTTCACAGACGCCTCCTGTCTGCACAGGCACAGGCAGGCACAGAAAGGGAGAGAGGGTAGACCACGTAATCTCTGCGTGGCGCTATGCTCACTCACAATCCTGACCAGCTGAGAGACCCTTTTTGCTATCACCAGAGAAACCGAGTCTAACAGCCGAGTAGTACTGCCCCCAGCTCTCGTTTGATATAACTCCGGTCCATTAACGGATTATTTTGGGGGAGCAGCCAACCCTAGGTAGCGTTTAACAATATACCGAGACCACGGACGTTGGGATTTGAAATCGAGATACAAGAACAGCACAAGATTAAATTATATATTTAATCGCCTTAAGGGCTCACTAGATATACTATATACACAGAAAATGGATACAGCGGTCAGATATGCAAATACAAGTGATATCGTACAACAGAATTGAACAGAACTATAGTCAGTTACCCGAGATGTTATGCTTTGCTGTAGTCACGTGGAAGGCGGTGAGGTCAGCGGTTCCTGGGCCTTTTCTAACACTGTGCAGACAGAGGCCTTCCCTTAGAAAAAGATGCTGGCCTCTGCTTGGGTCAGCATTATTATACCTCTGTCGTCCCCGCCCCTTCTGCTCCCGGGGATGTCAAACTTCCCCCTCCCTCTTGATGGGCTAGGAAAATCTTCAAAACCTGTTATGGTCCATAACATCCCACTGGTAGGTCCAATCATGACGGAACCTGCGCCACTGGGTCCACCTCATGCCGAAGCATGTTATGAGACCAAACGCAGCTAAGCTACCGAGTTTCTTCTAGGAGTTATACGTATCTCCCCCAACCGTGGATCCTAGAACCATAGAAGTTACCATGCTACGTCCCATCATCTTCGGGGTTGTGAAACTGTCCTCGGCCATTGGCTCGGTCGCAGCGTCATTTCAGAAATCCTTATGAAATGGCGACGCCGGCCAGGCTGGAGAAATCCATCCGATTTTGCTGAAGGGTTATAAATTCTCAGCATGCTTACTTCTGAAGAGTGGTCAGGCTCCATTCAGACTAGGAAGGTGCGAAGTTCCTCACTACCAAGTTTAGGAACAGCGACCCCCCCCATCCCCGCTGAGCTGATCTCCTATCCTGTTCTGTTATTGTACTCATGGTGGCCATATGTGACATGGCTGTGACACAAAGGGGGGTTGGCAGGGAATCATAATCCAAATTCCTCACATAATCCACGTGGGGTAATTTTGTAATCCAAACAGGTAATAACGTGTAATCCGCATGGATAATATAAAATAGCAGCAAGTAGAGAACCCTTTTTGCAAAGCAGGCTCCCAAATAACCTGAGAAGGAGGGAAAAAAGGAAAATAGGTACGCTTAGGCGCAACTGGGGAATTTTCTGCAGAATGGGGGGTGGGAGTCCTGACAAGCCATGTCCATCTGGGTGAGAGTCAAACAGGGGGCCAATAAAAACAAAATAAACTAAAAACAAGTGCCAACTAGCTCTCACCCGTCAGTTGCAGTCCATGTTGTGGCTCCCATAGGTCCTCCAGAGGTGTCCTTTAAATCAGCCAGACTGACAGCTAGTAGAAGGGTTCCTCAGATGAGGGACCTGAAGTCCTCCTCACTGGAACTGCTACTGAATGACATCAGAGCAACGCTCCTGCCTCCTGTAGGCCAAGCTGGCTGCCATGGTGGAACTCCACTGCCCTCTTCTGCCAGAAGTCGGAACTTGACCGCGTCCGGGTGGTGGTCACACTGGTGAATGCTGCAGCCACTTGCACCTTAATTTTTCCAGATACTCCTGCCGGGACAGCAGGGGTAAGGACTTCTGGCTGCAAGCGGTTAAGGCAAGGTTGCACCCAGGGAAGAACCGTCAGCTCCCCTGGCTGCTGCTGACTTCATTTTCCAGGGTAGTTGGTACTGGATCACCGTGGACTGGAAAGTAAACAATGATGTCGTCAGCTGACCCAGCTGAAAGGACTGTGGTGGTGGTGGCAATCCAGGGATCAGAGGCTCCGGCTGTGGCTTCTCCCTGAAATGGAGGGTGCCATCTGGTGACTCCTGTAGGCAGTGCATGCGTCCTTCGTCCTTCCGCCGGCCAAACTTCTGATGTTGCTGATGCCGGGTACCAGGGGCTTAGATAATAAGGTAACCCGCGGTAGCAAAGGGGCCTTTCAGGGATGCCATGGGGGTATATTCCACCTGATCCCCTACGTATCGGCTGTGACGGGGTTGGGGCAGGTACAGCGCGTTTCACAGACCTGTGGCCCACAAAGTACTCCTTGCCATCCTCGTTGTCCGCAAGGAAGCCACAGCCTAGCTCCACTGAAAACCATAGGATGGTTCCCCTTATGCCGTTCCAGTGTTAGGGTCTCCCAGCCTCAGATGGTCCAGTACTTGGATGACCCAGTCCTCCACTGCATTCTTGTAGTCCCATAGGGTCTGGGAGTGGGCCGTCACTGATGCAGGCACTATAGGATTCTGCCGCATGGAAGGTGTTGTTGTTGTTCTCCTCTTGGGCGGCGGAGTGGACGATCCAGCCACCTTTGCCGCACCAGCAGGCACCGTGAACATTGAGTCAGGACCGGTGGGGTTCTCTTGGACAATTGTGACACTCTGAAGTCCTCTGAAATGGACGGTGGTTCAGGTAACTCGCTACCAAACACCATCTCTCCCCACTTTGGTCGCTGTTGCTTCGCCATGCTGTGGTATCTTGTTCACCGCTGGCTTGAACTGGAGAGGATGGTGGAGTAATGAGGAAGGAGTCTTCCACTCCCCATACGTGCAAATAGTTAGTTCCCGGTGGGCTGGGCTGGTTTTTCCCGCTCTTGAGGGGGCGTATTGTTCGTTATTTTTCCTGCTTCTGGGAGCAGGGGGGAGGGGCAAGAAGAATGCGTGTGTAGCGTATGTAGCATTAGCGTTCAAACTTTTAAGAACATTTACGAATAATACAAAGTGAATCTCAATAAATCCGGATTTGTTTCGGAGTAGAAAAATGGAGGATTCGATATAAATCTACGAAGCGGAGAATAGATTCGCTCATCTCTAAGGGAGACCCTACACTGGAAAGGAATTGTCATCTGGTTTTCGATGCAGAGAGGCAGTGGCTTCCTCGCAGAAGACGAGGACAGGGAGAAGTACTTCGTGTGCCGCACGTCTGTTAAACGGCCTTACCTGCTCCAAGCCCGTCACAGCCTATACATGGGGGATCAGGTCGAATATACCCCCATGGCATCCCTGAAAGGCCCCTTTGCTACTGGGGTGATGTTACTAACCAAGCCCCAGGTCCCTGCTTCGCCAGCCGAGACCTGGCCGGATGATCCAGTAGCCGCAGGACGCGTGCGCTGCCTACAAGAGACAGCACGTGGCACCCTCCGTTTTAGAGAGAAACTATAGCCACAGCCGGAGTCTCTGATCCCTGGATTGCGACCATCACCCCAGTCTTTTCACCTGGGTCAGCTGACTACCTCATCTTTCACTTTCTAGCCCACGGTGATCAACTACCAGCTACAGTGGAAAATGGCATCAGCAGCAGCCCGGGGAGCTGGCGTTTCTTTCTTGGGTGCAGCTTTGCCTCAACCGCTGCAGCCAGAAATCTTTATCTCTGCTGTCCTGGCAGGAGGATCCGGAAAGATGAAGGTTCAAGTGGCAGCAGCGCTCACCAGTGTGACCAGTACCACCCGGTCAGCCCAAATTCAAGCAGCAGAGGGCAATGGAGCTTAACAACAGCAGACAGCCTGGCCTACAGGAGGGAGGAGTGTCCCTCTTATGTCCTTCAGCAGCAGCGAGGAGGACTTCAGGTCCCTCATCTGGGACCTTCTACAATTGGCTGTCTCTTGTCTGGCTGACTTAAAGGACACCTCATGGTCTGGACCTATTGGAGCCTCAAACATGGAACTGCACCCTGACGGGTGAGACCTAGTTGGCACGTTTTTTATTTATCTTGTTTTTATTGCCCCTGTTTGACTCTCACCCAGATGGCCATGGCTTGTCAGAACTGCCCCCATTCTACAGAAAATTCCCAGTTACGCCTAAAGCTCACCTATTTCCTTTTTCCCTCCTTTTCAGGTTATTTGGGAGCCCGCTTTACAAAAAGAGTTCTCTGTTTGCTGCTATTGTATATTATCCATGTGGATTACATGTTACCTGTTTGGATTACAAAATTACCTCACAAGGATTACAATTGAATTTTGGACTATGTGTTCCAGTGTTTTATGCCAAGCAGCCAAGAAATGAGACTCAAATGTATATCTATTAACAATAATGTTTTTACAGGTTCAGCAATGTTCAAGCACTTTAGCCCATTGTGTGTATTCTTTTTCAAGGACTGCAATGTGTCCTATTAGGCACTTAATGTATGGTGTTTTTGGTAAATTATGCACTTAGCCGGACAGCTAGCAGTGAGCACCTTAATTTTCTACCTCATATGGACTGCCTTTGTGGACTGTACGCCACGTCCTAGCCGTGTGCATGCGTATGATGCAATCGCCAGACAATAGTATGCTAAGGATTTGTATGCACTTTGCAAGCTAATGCTTACGTATTCAGTTCAGTAGCGTACTTTTAACAATGGTTAGAGTGTATGTTCGTAATTTGTGCAGGAATATTTGCAGAACAACAATTATTTTTTAACGCAACTTCGACCGAATAAATTTGTATTAAGAAGGATTCTTGTTATAAATTCATCATAAATTTTGAAAATTCACTCATCTCTACTCAGCAACATGTTGTATGTGTAGGATTACAAGTCAAAGCTGTACAATGACACTGCTAATACACACAGGGTCTTCCCCCGTCAGGAACCAGCGGGTGTGAACCCACTGTGCCTAGTGTCCACCTCCTCTAAGGGCGTTGTCTAAGTGAACCCCTCGTTCTTCTCAATATCCCAGATGTTGGGGATAGACTTTCCCGAGGGAAACACCAGGTCACTACCTCCTAAGCTGGATAGGCACTCGAGGCAGCTGGTTCAGGCAGACCAGGAGGTACCCGAGCAAGCTACCAGAGGTACAGAGGTAGTCACAAGGCCGAGTCATTTCCAGGAGCAACAATGCAGGACCAAAGGATGAGGCAGAGGCAAAGTCAAACAGGTAATGGGTCAGGACAGACAGCACAGGTACAGGTCAGGCAATCCGGGTCAGCAACAAGAGAGTCTATGCAAGTAGGCAGGGATGAAGCAGGTAGCAGAGTCCGGGAACGCCGCATAAAAAAATAAAACATGTCTGCTGTTGCGGACAAGTATAGGCATTTTCAATGGGGCACCTGGCTGTGTGTTCCGAACGTTGCGGAACACACGCCGGGCGACACCCATAGTGTTGCGGGTCCGCATTGTTGCGGACCAGCAATAATATGGCCATCTGAGTGGGGCTTAAGGCATCTGGGAAGGGGGCTGAGCCACTTATATACATGCAGGAGAGCTAGGATTGGTCAGCGAGGTCACATGATCTAACCCATAAAGCACAGGAAGTGACACGCGTCGGCCCTTAAGGAAGAGCTACAGGGAAGAAGCAGCAAGCATGCTTTGCCAGGGCTGAAGGCAAACTGTGGAGTGGATACCAGAACAAACAGGACTTGCAAGGACAGAGCTCAGGACTGCAGCAGTGAATGGGAAAGCACAACCAGCAGATCACAGGTGAACATGATGCCTAGGACCACAGCGGTAAGCAGGAGAACAGCGGCGCACATTTGCCGCTGTTACACACCCCCTACCCATGCTCTGCAGCTCTTCTCTAGTCTGTCAGCTTCTGTTCCCAGCATTTCTCTCCTCACTGCCTGCAGATACTCAGTAAAGCCTTCAGCCCTGAGTCTGTGCTGGCTAAAGGGGGTTAAAAGTTTTTCCTGAAAGAATTCAGGGAGAGAGCAGACAGCAGCAGCCGACAGTGCAGGGGCGTGGCCAGCACAGTGACGTCTCGTGTAAAGAATCTAATTTACTCTCTCTCAGGCTTGTACATGAAACATCAGCAGAGCAGGGAGAGGGACTGACATGACAGGTCATGTGACCTCAGTATAATCTGAGAAAGCATCAACTGTACAAGCAAAAAGTCCATGGTAAATATTTGATTAGTTAAAAACATGCAAAGGACAAACAATAACTTGGACAACCCCTTTAATCCTCGTCAAGCAAGATGGTCCTTGTTCTTTAACTGCTTTGATTTCATTCTCCACTTCCGAGAAGCAGAAAAAAACATCAAAGCAGATGCTCTCTTTCCAGATCCTTTGATTCTACCGAACAGTAGGAGAAACCTCAACACATCATTGATCCGGCTAAGATTGCTGTCTGCCCTGTTAAGTTATATGAGATCCTGCCTGAAAAGACTTTTATTGCTGAGTCTCTTAGGCGACGGGTCCTACACTGAGCTCATACCTAGAAACTTGCAGGTCATGCTCGTCAGCAAAAGACCTTCCAATTCATCGCTCAAATAGTACTGGTTCAAGCTTTTGTCTTGGCTTGTTCCTTGTGTGCACAGAATAAGATGCCTAAACAATGCCCTGCTGGTTTCCTACTTCCTCTTCTTGTTCCCGAGGCTCCCTGGCAGCAAATAGCCATGGATTTGTATCACAGATTTGCCTGTTTCTTCTGGCTGTTCCATCATTTGGGTAGTTGTGGACCGCTTTTTCCAAAATGGCGCATTTTGTCCCTCTGCCAAGTCTTCCTTCATTTCCCTCAACTGGCCAAAAGATTTATCCAGCACATTTTCCATCTTCATGGTTTTCCTCATCGTATTGTCTCCGATAGAGGTTTTCAATTCACTTCTAGGTTCTGGAGGGCTCTTTGCAAACTGTTGAACGTGTCTCTGGACTTCTCGTTGAAATGTCATCCTTGGTCTAATGGCCAAGTGGAGCGGGTCAACCAGATCCTTACAAATATGTATATATATATACAAATATATATATATATATATATATATATATATACAGTATGTGTATAATATTATATATATAATATATAATATATATATACACTCACCGGCCACTTTATTAGGTACACCTGTCCAACTGCTCGTTAACACTTAATTTCTAATCAGCCAATCACATGGCAGCAACTCAGTGCATTTAGGCATGTAGACATGGTCAAGACAATCTCCTGCAGTTCAAACCGAGCATCAGTATGGGGAAGAAAGGTGATTTGAGTGCCTTTGAACGTGGCATGGTTGTTGGTGCCAGAAGGGCTGGTCTGAGTATTTCAGAAACTGCTGATCTACTGGGATTTTCACGCACAACCATCTCTAGGGTTTACAGAGAATGGTCCGAAAAAGAAAAAACATCCAGTGAGCGGCAGTTCTGTGGGCGGAAATGCCTTGTTGATGCCAGAGGTCAGAGGAGAATGGGCAGACTGGTTCGAGCTGATAGAAAGGCAACAGTGACTCAAATTGCCACCCGTTACAACCAAGGTAGGCAGAAGAGCATCTCTGAACGCACAGTACGTCGAACTTTGAGGCAGATGGGCTACAGCAGCAGAAGACCACACCGGGTGCCACTCCTTTCAGCTAAGAACAGGAAACTGAGGCTACAATTTGCACAAGCTCATCGAAATTGGACAGTAGAAGATTGGAAAAACGTTGCCTGGTCTGATGAGTCTCGATTTCTGCTGCGACATTTGGATGGTAGGGTCAGAATTTGGCGTCAACAAACATGAAAGCATGGATCCATCCTGCCTTGTATCAACGGTTCAAGCTGGTGGTGGTGGTGTCATGGTGTGGGGAATATTTTCTTGGCACTCTTTGGGCCCCTTGGTACCAATTGAGCATCGTTGCAACGCCACAGCCTACCTGAGTATTGTTGCTGACCATGTCCATCCCTTTATGACCACAATGTACCCAACATCTGATGGCTACTTTCAGCAGGATAATGCGCCATGTCATAAAGCTGGAATCATCTCAGACTGGTTTCTTGAACATGACAATGAGTTCACTGTACTCAAATGGCCTCCACAGTCACCAGATCTCAATCCAATAGAGCATCTTTGGGATGTGGTGGAACGGGAGATTCGCATCATCATGGATGTGCAGCCGACAAATCTGCGGCAACTGTGTGATGCCATCATGTCAATATGGACCAAAATCTCTGAGGAATGCTTCCAGCACCTTGTTGAATCTATGCCACGAAGAATTGAGGCAGTTCTGAAGGCAAAAGGGGGTCCAACCCGTTACTAGCATGGTGTACCTAATAAAGTGGCCGGCGAGTGTATATATATATACACTCACCGGCCACTTTATTAGGTACACCATGCTAGTAACGGGTTGGACCCCCTTTTGCCTTCAGAACTGCCTCAATTCTTCGTGGCATAGATTCAACAAGGTGCTGGAAGCATTCCTCAGAGATTTTGGTCCATATTGACATGATGGCATCACACAGTTGCCGCAGATTTGTCGGCTGCACATCCATGATGCGAATCTCCCGTTCCACCACATCCCAAAGATGCTCTATTGGATTGAGATCTGGTGACTGTGGAGGCCATTTGAGTACAGTGAACTCATTGTCATGTTCAAGAAACCAGTCTGAGATGATTTCCAGCTTTATGACATGGCGCATTATCCTGCTGAAAGTAGCCATCAGATGTTGGGTACATTGTGGTCATAAAGGGATGGACATGGTCAGCAACAATACTCAGGTAGGCTGTGGCGTTGCAACGATGCTCAATTGGTACCAAGGGGCCCAAAGAGTGCCAAGAAAATATTCCCCACACCATGACACCACCACCACCAGCTTGAACCGTTGATACAAGGCAGGATGGATCCATGCTTTCATGTTGTTGACGCCAAATTCTGACCCTACCATCCGAATGTCGCAGCAGAAATCGAGACTCATCAGACCAGGCAACGTTTTTCCAATCTTCTACTGTCCAATTTCGATGAGCTTGTGCAAATTGTAGCCTCAGTTTCCTGTTCTTAGCTGAAAGGAGTGGCACCCGGTGTGGTCTTCTGCTGCTGTAGCCCATCTGCCTCAAAGTTCGACATACTGTGCGTTCAGAGATGCTCTTCTGCCTACCTTGGTTGTAACGGGTGGCAATTTGAGTCACTGTTGCCTTTCTATCAGCTCGAACCAGTCTGCCCATTCTCCTCTGACCTCTGGCATCAACAAGGCATTTCCGCCCACAGAACTGCCGCTCAATGGATGTTTTTTCTTTTTTGGACCATTCTCTGTAAACCCTAGAGATGGTTGTGCGTGAAAATCCCAGTAGATCAGCAGTTTCTGAAATACTCAGACCAGCCCTTCTGGCACCAACAACCATGCCACGTTCAAAGGCACTCAAATCACCTTTCTTCCCCATACTGATGCGCGGTTTGAACTGCAGGAGATTGTCTTGACCATGTCTACATGCCTAAATGCACTGAGTTGCCGCCATGTGATTGGCTGATTAGAAATTAAGTGTTAACGAGCAGTTGGACAGGTGTACCTAATAAAGTGGCCGGTGAGTGTATATATATATATATATATATATATATATATATATATTATATACCGTATTTTTCGCCCTATAAGACGCACCGGCCCATAAGACGCACCTAGGTTTTAGTGTAGGAAAATAAGAAAAAAATATTTTTCACATCAGATCCTCTTATCAGACTGCCCATAAATTTCAGGACATCACATCAGACCCCCATATCAGCCCTCCATGTCAGAACTCCATCAGTCCTCCATGTTAGCCCCCACCAGACCTCAGATCAGCCCACTATGCCCCCATACCATCTCACTGTGCACCCACCAGACCTCAGATCAGCAGAATGTGCCCCCATCAGACCTCAGATCAGCAGAATGTGCCCCCATCATACCTCAGATCAGCAGAATGTGCCCCCATCAGACCTCAGATCAGCAGAATGTGCCCCCATCAGACCTCAGATCAGCAGATTGTGCCCCCAACAGACCTCACATCAGCGTATTGTGCCCCATCAGACCTCAGATCAGCGTATTGTGCCCCCATCATACCTCAGATCAGCAGAATGTGCCCCCATCAGACCTCAGAGCAACAGTATGTGCCCCATCAGACCTCAGATCAGCAGAATGTGCCCCCAACAGACCTCAGATTAGCATATTGTGCCCCCAACAGACCTCAGATTAGCATATTGTGCCCCCAACAGACCTCAGATCAGCCCACCCAGCCACTTAAAGACCATACTTACCTGTTCTGCGCTGCCGCTGCCCTCCAGTCCCACGCTCCGCGCTCCTCTCTCTTTCCTTGCCAGCACGCACTATGACCTGATGCTGCAGGTGATTTGAGTGCCTTTGAACGTGGCATGGTTGTTGGTGCCAGAAGGGCTGGTCTGAGTATTTCAGAAACTGCTGATCTACTGGGATTTTCACGCACAACCATCTCTAGGGTTTACAGAGAATGGTCCGAAAAAGAAAAAACATCCAGTGAGCGGCAGTTCTGTGGGCGGAAAATGCCTTGTTGATGCCAGAGGTCAGAGGAGAATGGGCAGACTGGTTTCGAGCTGATAGAAAGGCAACAGTGACTCAAATTGCCACCCGTTACA
>ONZH01004556.1:0-48313 GCA_900303285.1 Rhinella marina | reverse complement strand
GACTCCCTGTTCTCTGTCATGCGCAGGGCCTGGATGGACACAGGGATGTCCTTTTGAACAGCTCACTCTCAGACAGCAGCACTATGCAGTCTGAGCATGAGCTGCAGGGAGAAAGTCACCCTCCCTCCCCTGCAGCTGACAGAAGTTGATTTTTACCTTCATTTTTTCAATCACTGTCGGCTACGGAGTGAGAGGGGGCGTGGCCTGACCGGGTCGGGGGCTTGGCTTAGTGGGACCTGGAGGTGGGGCTTTTAAGTCCTTCTTTTGAGGGTGGCCTGAATTACAGGTTGATGCCAAAGTAATTTAGGAGGAAATACAGTGGGTAGCAGTGAAAGAAAACATCTTTTATTACTACTGAAAGGTAAATATGTGAAATTTACATTATATGAGGTAATAATTGATGAGTTAGTTTAAAACATAAGTTATATTAATGATAACCGGAATACTCCTTTAACAGTGTCATCCACAGCGCTCTGCCCCTTTAAAGCTCATCTACAGCAGTGAACTGACTGGGTTGTTATGGAAACCTGGTGTGAGTGGAGACTAACTGCCTATGAGCTTCTATTGGCTGATAAGGGTCATGTGACCAGGCTTCTATTGGCTAATGCATTTTTTGGGAATATCTCAGAAACGGTACGTCCTAGAGAGCTGAGACCCATTCTAAAACCTTCCCGGACACCTGATGTACCTGTGTGCCAAATTTCATGATTGTAGCTGCGACGTTGCGGATTCCTTTAGCGGACATACATACACACACATACATAAACTCAGCTTTATATAAAACTAGCTGAAGGACCCGGCTTCGCCCGGGTATATTTAATTTATTTCTTTTACTGTTTGTGTGTGTGTGTCGTTAAAAGATATCGAGAGTGCCCTGTACAGTGCCTGCCCCTTTAACAGTGACCTCTACAGCGGCCCGCCCCTTATACAGTGACCTCTACAGCGGCCAGCCCCTTTAACAGTGACCTCTACAGCTACCCGCCCCTTTAACAGAGACCTCTACAGCAGCCCGCCCCTTTAACAGTGACCTCTACAGCAGCCCGCCCCTTCAACAGTGACCTCTACAGCAGCCTGCCCCTTTAACAGTGACCTCTACAGCTGCCCACCCCTTTAATAGTGACCTCTACAGAAGCCTACCCCTTTAACTGTGACCTCCACAGCAGCTAGAGTGGCCATTGTCTTCACCCCAGAAAGCCAGACCTCACCGGCCATTCCCCCAAACGTGAAACAGCACCCCCAGTTCCCACAAAGACACATCACTAAACATGAGGCCACGCCCCCCTGGCTCCGTGAAGACATGGAGGAGAAGCTGTCTGAGTGTGAGCTACTGAAAGGGTGGACATCCCTGTGTCTGTCCAGGCACTGCGTCGGACGGAGAACAGGTAGCCAGAAAACTGGACTGTCCAGCTTAAAGCCGGACATCTGGCCACCCTAACATCAGCTTGCCCCTAGGGTGGCCAGAGGTCTTGTTTTAGGCTGGACGGTCTGGCTTTCAGACTCCCTCTCCTCTGTCATGCGCAGGGCCTGGATGGACACAGCAGCAGCATTCTCAGCAGCAGCACTGTGCAGTCTGAGCAATGAGCTGCAGGGAGAAAGGCACCCTTCCCCCACACCTGCAGCTGACAGAAGGTGATTTTTTCCAATATTTGTAATCCCGGTCAAATGCAGCATGGAAGGGGCGTGGCCTGTCTGAGTTAGGGGCGTGACTTAGTGGGATCTGGGGGTGGTGCTTTTAAGTCCTTCTTTTGACGGTGGCCAGAATTACAGGTCGATGCCTGATTTAGGAGGAATAATATTAATATTTGCAAAAAGAGGTATGGCTTGGACTAGGTCCTTGCACTTAAGGAGCATAGGGACTGTCAACCAGTTGGGGACTGTCATTTAAGGACAGATTGTCCAAGGAGGTAGGGATGGATGAGACTAGGTCTGCACTGTTCCCTATTTTTTTTTTTAAATATATTTTTATTGAATTCACCAAAGATAGTAGCATACAAAGGTAAAATGCATACAAAACACGGGTGAACATTTTACATTTTCTCCCCAGAGCACCACGGAAATGGCAATAACAAAAGACAAAAACAAATAAAACAAAATCTACCCTCCCACCCAAAATGCAGAATACCTGGTGATTGCCCCAGCTAGGCATCAAATCAAGCGTCAAGCAAACAAAGCACCTTCAGTTTCCCACATGGAGCTGCCCTAGTGTTCCCTTTAATGCTTCCTTAGCATACCAAGTGGTGAATTTGAACAACTGCATGAGTGTTAGTATGTCTGCTTGTGGTACATGTTTTATAATAAAGGTCTTCCAGTTACGAAAGAACCCTGCTGTTTTCTTTTCTTTGTTAGCCTCTGTGTCTAGTTTGTCAATATACATAAAGCGGGTCATTTGTGAAATGACTTCAGATACCTGTGGCACAGTTGGCTGCAACCAGTGAGATAACAGGCATCTCCGTGCAATCAGAAGTGCTGCATCAACTATTTTCGGTGGGAGGCTGCCTGTTTGAAAAATATGGAAGAGGATCGCCCCAGGTGTAAGTGGTAACTGGTATCCCCAAGTGTTGTTTATCCATGTAATAATGTCTGTCCAGAAAGATTGAACCAGAGGGCACTGCCACGCACAGTGTGCCAAGTCCGCCTTGCCCAAACCACATTTAGGGCAGGCAGTTAAGTGGGTATTGGTGGTGTCTTTGGTATTAAAATTGAAGGTATATATAGCCAGGTGAATGAGTCTGTAGTGTGACTCTCTCCATCTCTCACATGGAATAGCTGCGCAGACACGCATCCAACCTCGACTGACATCCTCTGCAGTAAGTGTTACCCCAAGTTGCTTTCCCCACTTCTTATACAGAGTGCCTTCAACGGTTTTCTCTCTCATTTCCCTTAGAATCTGATACAATTGTGATAAGGAGTATTTGGATCCTGCAAGGGATAGTGATCCCATCACGTAATCATTCACGCCCTCAGCCTTGGGATCCCTAAGTCTATTTTGACAAAAATGCATGATTTGGCGGTAGGCCAGATGTTGAGATTCTCCCATGTCATATTTGGCACATAGCTCAGAGAAAGTGTAGTACCTATGCTCTGATGGATGGAGCAAATCTCTGAGCGTAAAGATGCCCTTACTTTCCCATAACACATACATTTTATTTTGGGCACCCTGTGGAAATTCTGGGTGATTCCACAGCTGTAACCACCTAGAGCCCAGGAAAGGTTTCCCACCCAACTTTCGTACTTCCTTCCAGGCTACTCTAGCGTCATTGATAACTACAGAGGATTTCAGTCGGGATGGCAGGGCCAAGACCTTCGTATGGAGCACATTGACCAAGGGCCAAGGGGCAGAAATTTGCTGCTCTAGCAGAGTGTTAGAGTAGTGGCTGGAGTGTTGTAACCAATCAATGCAATGTCTAAATAGGCAAGCCAAATTATATAATCTGAGGTTAGGCAAGTTCAGACCTCCCTTGTGATGGGGCAACATCAGTTTCGTGATTGCTATCCGAGGTTTCTTCCCTATCCACAAAAATCGGGAAAACACAGAATATAATTGCGTAACATCTGCAATTGCAGTGGGTATAAGAGCTTTGGGAAACACACCATTTTAAGTAGATGACATCTACCTGAAAGCGATAAAGGGAGATTGTGCCACCTCTGGAGATCTTTTGTTATGGATTTAAAAAGGGGAACATAATTTAAAGCATACAATGAAGATGGTGATTTGCCTATCTTTATACCTAAATAGGTGATAGATTCTGCAGCTATCTGGATCTGATTGCTCAGTGCTGCCCTCGTGGAGGCGGGCAACGTAGGGCTCAATGGTAACAATTCACACTTACCCACATTTATTTTAAAGCCTGAGACAGTTTTGAAGGAATGCAAGAGGTTTAAAACAGCTGAGAGATCCTCTTGGGGATCTGCCATGAAGAGGAGGATGTCATCGGCAAAAAGTGAGGTACGCACAACCTGGTTCCCAATTGTTATACCACGGAAGATATCCTCCCCCTCCAATATACGAGCTAGTGGTTCCAAAGCTAAGTTAAATAATAGGGGGGAGAGGGGGCATCCCTGATGGGTCCCTTTATGTAGAGGAAAAGGTGAAGAAAGAAAACCTGGTATGGCTATCCTGGCCTTTGGGGAGTCATAAAGTACCGACACAAAGGATCTAAAGGGGCCCATAAATTGCATAGCATCCAGTACCTTGTCTAACCAGTCCCATCTGACATTATCGAACGCCTTTTCTGCATCGATTGCAAGCAGAGAAGGCGAAGGCATAGAATGATTAGACTGTGCAACATGATCAAGTACCATCAACACTTTCCTGATGTTGGACACCGCCGATCTATTTCTGACAAATCCTGACTGTGATGGCGAGGCCAGTCCTGGCAAAATAAAGGCTAGTCTATCAGCCATAATTTTTGCAACCAATTTCAGGTCAACATTAATTAAAGATGTTGGCCGATATGAAGATGGTTGCTGTAGATCTTTCCCTGGTTTGGGGATCAGCTTTATGTAAGCCATGTTGTCAGATGACGATAACGGTGTCCCCACCACGAAGTTGTTGAACACATTAGTCAATGGACCTTTAACAGAATCCTTTAACATTCTATAGAATTCCCCCGTATACCCATCAGGGCCAGGGGCTTTGTGCAATCGTAAGTTACTAATGGCTACCGTGACCTCAGTTTCCGTGATT
This sequence comes from Rhinella marina, assembly GCA_900303285.1. NCBI lineage: Eukaryota > Metazoa > Chordata > Amphibia > Anura > Bufonidae > Rhinella > Rhinella marina. The sequence continues at coordinate 43,626 of ONZH01004556.1, read as the reverse complement.
GGTGCATTCAGATCTGCAATCTGATCTCGAGAGGGAGATGGAAGTGACAGGCTTTTTAGGAAGAAATCTGACATGGGATCTTTGGGGCCAGGTTGTTGATATAAGGAGGTGTAGTATTCTCCCAAAAGGGCCACAATCTTATCAGGTGCTGTTTGTAATTTGCCCTGTTTGTCAATCAAGCTATTGATATGATTGTGGCTCCTGGAGTTTTTTATCATTGAGGACAATAACCGTCCTGCTTTATTCCCATAGCGGAAAAATTTGGCTTCTGTCTGTGACATAGCTAGTTGTGCCCTGCGCTCATACCATAACTCATATTCACGCCTGGAGGCAAACCATTGTTGTTTGGACTGATCCGACGGAGAGGTCAGGAAGGACGTGTATGCTTTTCTAAGTTTATTACTAGCATCATGAAGTTGCTGTAATACTTTCTTTTTGAGTTCCTGGGTATAGGCCATTATTTTTCCCCTTAGGACGACTTTAGTTGCTTCCCAAAATAAGGCAGGTTGGTCTACACAATAATTGTTATCTGTGCTATACTCAAGAAACCATCCTCTCAAAAGGTCCCTGAAGTTCTCATCGGAATACAGGTGAGCAGGGAATCTCCACAAATGATCTGTTTCTTTTGGTTGGTGATCTAGAAGTGTCAAGGAGATAGGTGCATGATCAGTAAGTATCATGTCATGGATACTGGACTCTACAATTCTCCTGCCCAGAGAGGTACTGACGAAGAAATGATCAATTCTAGACCAAGAACCATGGGCGGGTGAATTCCCTACTGTCTGGATTTATTAGTCGCCAAGCGTCCAGCATGGCAGTATCCCTGAGAAAAGGGGTCAAAACAGCATCTCTATTAGTGGATGTCCTAGAGCCTAGAGAGGGGATAGACCTATCTTCATGAATATTAACAACTGTGTTAAAATACCACCAAGTATTTTGGTTGGAATAGGATCTTTACCAATTACACCTGTTAAAGCATTGAAAAAGTGTGAATTGTCACCATTTGGCCCATATACATTGTATATGCTGAGTTCCCCTGCATCGGTCGTAACATGCATTTGGCACCACCTTCCTTCCTCATCTGCTGAGGAGGAATGAAGGGTATGGGATAGATTTTTATTAATCAGGATTAAAACCCCTCTTTTTCTATCTACCGCCCCAGGTCCTAGTACCGTCCCTACCCACGATTTTCCCATCCTAGAGAAATCCGATGCCTGAAGGTGTGTCTCCTGCAGCAACGCTATATCGGGTTGAAGGTGCTTCAGATGCCTAAGAACCTTATCACGTTTTTGCGGAGACCACAATCCTTTCACATTTCATGAAGTAATCTTCATAATAAGATGTAATCAAAAACCCAGCAATGTATGCAGGAGACTCTCCCAGGCATCTGCAGTAACCCCAAACAATACCACCCACCCCTAACAGAACATTAGAAGAAACAAACAACAAAAGAAAAAATACCAAGGAGCAGGGACCTACATAGCTGACATCAAAGTGATCCCCCAGTCCTCTCATGACTTCACTTTTTTCCAGCATGGGAAACAGCATTTTCAATGACATTTCCTCATAAATCTGAGCTACTTCAGCTACTCATAACATCAAAAGTAAGGACAGTTTTAGGAAACATAAGTACAGATACACTCCAGCAATAGAAAAATAAGAATATGACCTATATTGCCTACTAACATAACTTTTCGTGAGTCCCACACTAATCTCTTTCTAGAATATCAAACCTTGTGTGGTTCAGCAGTGGACCTTGAAAGTCCTATGAAAAGGATATGAGTATAAAAGAATGTTCCAGAATCTCCCATATTTAGGATCTCATCCTCTGTTGTCTCTGGTCCCTGGAGGCATTCTCATTCCCTTGTTCGTATTTAGACTTCAGTGGGGACCATCTTGATTGTAGGCGACGATCTGAAAAACGCTTGTCATGGCGTTGCTTGTGTTCTGCCTCTCCATCACTCTCCATAGCTAGCATTGCCTCCTCCGGTGATGTGTAAGTTTCAAAAGATCCATCGGGGCGAAATATTTTCAAAGTAGCTGGATATAGCAGCGCAAATTTGGTGTTGCTGTGGTACAGTTGCATACAGAGCGGGGAGAAGGCCTTGCGTCTCTTAGTGACTTCCGCGGAGTAATCTCCAAATATGAGAATCTTCTGACCTCTCCACATTACTGGCTCCCTGGAAGATCCGAAAGACTTCAATACTGTTTCCTTATCTGTATAGTCCAGGTATCTGACTATCACTTGTCTCGGTCTGTCTGAGGCTCGATCAGAGCCACGCAGGTCCGGGCCTATTCTATGTGCACGTTCCACCTTGCAAGGGCGCGATAGACCTAAAGTGCGTGGAATATCTTGTTCGCAGATTCTCACCAGGTCCCCTGGAGGTATGGATTCCGGGAGGCCTACTATCCGTAAGTTGTTGCATCTAGATCTATTTTCCAGATCCTCTAGTTTATCCCAGATTCATTTATTATCCGCTACTGCGGCCTGCAGCTTCTGGAGGATCGATTCTACTGTGTCTTCCACCACCTGGGTTCTGCCTTCAACTCTGTCTAGGCGGACATCATGCTGCTGCAATGTGTCTTGTAACTGCTGCATGACACGTGTGACCGAGGAAGCAAGCGTTTCCTGCAAGTCTGGGGCAAGGTTAGCTGTCACCTCGATGGCCAGTTTTTTGTAATCTATATTGCCCATAGTCACAGTAGGAGTAAGGACGGGCGGGCTTACCCCAGGTTCTGCGACCACGAGTTCCTGTACAGGATCCGCTGCGTCAGCGGGGTTAGGCGCCATATTGGAGAGATCAGGATCCTCAAGCGGCGATAGAGAAGGAGCCTTACTTTTGTTTTTTTTGCCCATATTCAGTAGGTATCGGTCCATACAGCAGTGCACCAGGTTGGTGCCAGGTAGGAGCCTGGATTCAGTCGGCAGTTAGCAAGTTTTGTGGGCAGTATGAGAGGTTAGCATAGAGTGTAGCTAAGGAGCTCTCACACCGTGCTGCTTCACATGCCGGCGCCGGAATTTTTTTGACCAGAATGATTCTGATTGTTTGTGTCTTGTACCTTTCACTTAATAAAGTATTCATTTTTGTATATTCTGTGTCAGTATTTCTTGTCTGCAAATGCTTGGGATATGTTTAGTGGTTCAACTAAGCCTTGAACATGACACTGAGTATCTATAGCTGCATAAGAAATGAGTGAATTTCCTGAAATTCGTTTTGTGTCCAATTCGTTGAATCTTTCAAAAATTTTTATTTGTGTCTGAATTGATTCTACCCAATTCAAAAGTGCTCAGATTGCTGTGAAAATTAGTATATAACCCTCTGAAGTCTCCTAGGACTCCTAAGATATTTTTTCTCCCTTGCATTTCTCTTTTTTTTAAATATTTATTTATTTTTTTATTTTTGTCCCGTTTCTGTAATGTTTTGTTTTAAGCTCTTAGCCCAATAACAGCAACAGCATATAAAGAGTTAAACTGACAAATATAGTTATAGGTAAACACATGGTTTATGTTGTTAACAAACAGTGGGACTCATTTATCAAAACTGTCTAACAGTAAAACTGTCTTAGTTGCCCAATCAGAGCTCACGTATGATTTCCTAAAGGGCTCTGAAAAACTGAAATCTTATCCCTGATTGGTTGCTATGGGCAACTAAGACAGTTGATAAATGAGGCCCGGTGTGTGTCAGAACACACTGCACCGTCGCAAGTGTTATACTTTTCAATATAGGGCCCACGAAAAAGCAGCCCACCTCCAATATCTTCATGCATAGTGGGCCCAAGTTTCTTCAAATCAACTGTGAATACCGCAATTTACCTGTCCTGCTTTTTCCAACAAGATGGGGCAACATGCCACATCTCATGGAACTCACTGGCATGGGTCCACGAACAGAGGAGTGAACTGTTAGCAAGGGGTTATGGCCACCACATTCCCCAGACTTGTTCATATATCATTTTTATCTTCAAGGAAATTTAAAGCAGAAAATGTATGCTAACAATCCACATACCCTGGAAAAGATCACAAACGCTATCTGCAGCAGCACTGTTGAAGAGCTGCAATCCGTATCAGCCGACATAATCTGATGTACCCAAAGATGCATAGACATGAACGGGGACCATTTTCAGCATCTTTTGAGATTTGTGGGTAATTAAAAAAAATCCACTTGCTCTTTCATCTTGTCATACTATCACTGGAAGGCTACTTTTTAGTGGGCCACCCTTTATTGGAAAAGTTCCATAAATTGTTCCTTATTGGGGGCAGATGGTGTTTTAGCACACAGTGTTATCACAAGAAAACAGTGGCTTATTGTGACCAAGCATTAAAAAATGATGCCTTAACGCGGGCAGATGGCTGCTCATATTTATACACACATATTTAATTGTCAAAAGAATCAGTGGCTTGTTATGAAAAATCATTGAAAAATTCTCCCTTATTATTGGAAGCAGCAGCAGTACAGTGCGGATATGGAAGATGTAACATAAGGTCTAAGACGTGTAGGGGTAATGCTGGCATGTGGCAGCAACAGTAGAGACAGCAGTGGCAGCACAACATGGAACAAACAAGGCATCAAATGTGTGCGCTGTGTAAGGGTAATAATAGTAATAGTAGTGTTGGCTGGATAAGGGTAAAGTAGTAGCAGTAGGGGGAATACCATCTGCAGCAGTGGCAGCCGAAGGAGCCATACTGTATGGAACATGATGGTAGGCAGGCATTAAGAGGCAGTAGCATGATGAGGCCAGCAGCAATGGCAGACCTATTCTTCAACCTCAGCCGGTGGTACAGTGGGGAAAAAAAGTATTTAGTTAGCCACTAATTGTGCAAGCTCTCCAACTTAATAGGCAAGCTGCTTGCCTATTGCAGATTCAGTCTTCCCAGCAGATCTACAACTTTGTTTCTGGTGTCCTTCAATAACTCTTTGGTCTTCACCATAGTGGAGTTTGGACTAGAGTGTGACTGTTTGAGGTTGTGGACAGGTGTCGTTTATACTGAGAACAAGTTCAAACAGGTGCCATTACTTCAGGTAATGAGTGGAGGACAGAGGAGCCTCTTAAAGAAGAAGTTATAGGTCTGTAAGAGCCAGAAATCTTGCTTGTTTGTAGGTGACCAAATACTTATTTTCCACCATAATTTGCAAATAAATTCTTTAAAAATCAGACAATGTGATTTTCTGGATTTGTTTTCTCATTTTGTCTCTCATAGTTGAGGTCTACCTATGATGTCAATTACAGTCCTCTCTCATCTTTTTAAGTGGGAGCACAGTTGGTGGCTGGCTAAATACTTTTTTCCCCATGTGAAAATCCCCACAGATCCATGCCTCATTCGTTTTGACAAATTTGATGTTTTGTATGCTCGCAGAGGTCAACTTTGTAATCCAATTTGTGGAATGAAACTGCAGTTATTGCAGTACAACGCATTCACTAAAACTGCACGGTATCTTGATGCAATACAATGCATGGGATAATACTTCTATATTAATGCAGTAATTGCAATACAACTCATTTAGTGAATCTGCATGGTATCTTGATGCAATACAATGTGTTTGCAGCAGAATGTATGCTATTGGTGTTGGTTGTGTAGGTGCTAGCAATAAGCCCATAACACACTTATGAACTGCTTCCTGCTCTTCCTCCCTGTGCTACTGCAGTGATTTCCTCCCGGAACTGCATCAGGCAAGAGCGTTAATAAACCGCTCCTGTCTTCTCCTCAAGGTCCCCACAGCCAGGACCTGACCTGCTCCTGCTAGATTGCAGGAGCTTTAATCCCAGCCCTGTACAATGCAGGGATTTAAGAGCTGCCTGACCATTTATATACGTGCTATCTGTATGGGTTATGTGCAGATAGGACATATATAATCCGTGGGCAGTCATGAAGGGGTTTAATATGCTCTATTGTAATGTCTGAAAACTTGTTTTTGTCTGGAAAAACTGCTGTGTCATTGCCATTGGATCCCCAGCCTTCTGAAGAGAGAGAGAAGGACAGTTAGCTCAGGCCTTTCCTCAGCATCAAACACTTCCTCTGCCAGGGAGGAGACTGGACAAGCCAGCCCTAGACCTTGCCTGTATTTTTTTGCATCTGAATTCCTCCAGTAAAGAAGCACCCTGGTTTACTGCAGACCCTGACTCTCTGGACACATTTCTCATTGGGGAGCACCACGCCTTACCATCCCTTCCGAAGAGCAGCAACATGTGGTGACACCTTGACGGTGTCCGGGGGAGCCAGTGTAGCATTTGGACCACCCCAAACCTGGCTAATGCAAAGCCAAGACACATGCTTTCAGATTGCAAGCTGTGTTCAGAATGGTGTATCTCCAGTCCAGAGGCTGAAGAACTTTCCAAAATCCTGCCCCTGATCGTCTCAGAAGATGTCTGTCAGTCACATAGCTAATCAGGGCAAGCCACCTCCCTCCCAGAGACATTTGATCCTTTATTTTCTTTCTCTGTCATTTTCCTTGCCAAATTTCATTGCAAAATGGCACGGGTACTCTTTTGCAAGATTCATCCAAAGCAAAATCACCAAAACTTTGGATTCATTTGGCAACAGAATTTTGGTGGTAATTTGTAATGAATTCAATTTGTTTACAATCAATTAGTTCATCCTTAATCTGCCTCATTATAATGTATTCATAGAAATGAAAATATAGTTATTCTTCTACACATTAATTTATTTTTTATAAAAATAATTATATTTTTAGAAGTATTAAAAGAAGTGGCTTGGAGTCATTAAAGAAAGAGACATCATGGCAGGAAAGAGGGAAGGGGATAAACAGGGAGAGAAAATGGGTCTTACCGAACCGATGGGCCATGAGTTGGGCTCTTCAGGGGAGTTACAAGGTGGAAGTAGGAGAAATCTCCATTTTCCTCCTCGTGTAATCAAGCATCCTGTCCTTATAGTATAATTCAATTCTATATTGTTTGTGGTTTCTTCTAAAATTGTTTCTGTTGCCCATAGCAACCAATCAAAGAACAGCTTTCATTTTGTACTCTCTACTTGAAAATGAAAGCCGTGCTGTGATTTATTGCTATGGGCAACAAATACAGTTTTTCTTTTAGACAGATTTCAGACATCTGCTAAAATATTCAGCCCATGATTTTACCATTCTCTGTGGCTCTGGAATATTACTGAACACATGGTTAGGTTAATGAGAATAGCAGCACTGAGAAAGACTCATTCTGCCAAATGGACATGCCGTCTCGCATTGAGCTCCAGATCATATAAATCTGCACTTTCACATGCCTTGTTATACTGAGTTGTTTAAGATGAACGTGTCATTTACCCTGAACAGACAATGCTACTTTGCACGAATGTGTCTTCAAAACATCCATTGCATGCTAGTTACTTTCTTTCAATCAATCACATTTCTTATATAGGTGCTTGGCATGTATATATATGTTAACATATAACAATATAGTAACATATATATATATATATATATATGATATATGTTAATTAATGGGAGCATTTTATGAACAGTCAGTTCTCATGAATCTGTGAAATGCTATATAAAAATGTAACTTTCAGTTACTAATTATATATTTGCCAGTTCCATTCACTGTTAAGGAAAGTCTCATTATTGCACGTAATATACTTAAAAAAAAAATTAAAATAAATCAGATGATCCCCAAACACTCAATTTCTTTCATTGCATCTCACTGGAATCTTAGTAACTTAACTTACTGCTACACCTCAAAGTTAAATAATTTGGAGTCATTAATCCTTGCCTTTCCACTCCCAGTCGCCTCTGCACACATACATTCTGCAGCCCCATCAACTCTCTGCAATGTCAGATATTGATTGAAATATTTTTTCCATATAGGGAAAATATACAACAAATATAATATATTGAAGGGCACCTGTAAGAAAAAAAATCACTGTTAGGCCTCTTTCACACGAGCGTCACGGATTAGGTCCGGATGCGTTCAGGGTGCGTTCAGGAAAACTCGCACCATTTTGCAAGCAAGTTCAGTCAGTTTTGTCTGCGAATGCGTTCAGTTATTCAGTTTTTTCCGCGCGGGTGCGATGCGTTTTGATGCGTTTTTCACGCGCGTGATAAAAAACTGAAGGTTTACAAACAACATCTCTTAGCAACCATCAGTGAAAAACACATTGCACCCGCACTTGCTTCAGGATGCAATGCGTTTTTCACTGAAGCCCCATTCACTTCTATGGAGCCAGGGCTGTGTGAAAAACGCAGAATATAGAACATGCTGCGTTTTTCACGCAACGCAGAACTGATGCGTGAAAAAAAACGCTCATGTACACAGACCCATAGAAATGAATGGGTCAGGATTCAGTGCGGGTGCTATGCGTTCAAGTCACGCATTGCACCCGCGCGGAAAACTCGCCCGTGTGAAAGGGGCCTTAGGTTTCATCTGTGAAGATGTCCGTGAAGGATCCATGGTTGTTCTGTGTGTCCGTTTTTACCATCTGTGCGTCATCCGTAAATCACTGATGCTGCTCAGCTGAAAATTAATTTCCAAAGAATCTCCTATTAGTCTTCAGCGGATGTTTGTCAGTGATTTTCACGGACCCATAGACTTCAATGGGCATGATTGGTCCGCATCACGGATCAAAGTAGTTAATGTCCCCGTGATTTTTTTACTGACCCACAGTCAGCTAGGGCCTATACTAACCAGCAGCTAGGGCTTATCTCCTCCCAAGCCCTTCCACACACTTACAAGTGTATACAGTCAGTATCTTACAGTATGTTAAATTATAAATAATGCTTAATACCTAACAACACGTGCCAGGAGTATCTCCTGGAGTATCTATTAAACGTCCAGATTGAACATAGCGTGAAGATAGCCCTGGCTAAATAGCCTACTGACTAGTACCCAAAACACATCCTGTCACCTGGCTTCTATGGAGCAGATGTATGTCAAAAACATCTCCATTTGCAATATGTCTGTGAGGTTTATTTTGCGATCTTGTCACAGAATAAAAAGGCATAGGTTACTACTTTTTAAACCATAGTATACCTATAATTTTATTCATAAAAGGTATCATGTAGAAAATTAATTAAAACATATATAATGAGAGATGAATAGGAGTATGTTTGTACAGTATACATTTGGATCTATCTATGAAGTATAAAGGCAAAACAATATTCAATTAAATAAATAAATAAAAATGAACGTGTCAATCAGATGCCAACTCTTTGCAAATGTTTATCTTTTGTTTATGGGTCCATTTGACATAGTGACACAGTCATTACTCTTTTTCTAGACACTTTTCAAAGCTGTCAAAATCAATGGAGGAAGTGCCTAAAACACATATTATGGTTGACACCTGCCATATGCTACATTATGTTGTTTCAATATGTGAAAAAAAATTCTGCCAAGATGTTGGCAGCCAGTGCCTTTTTTCACTTCTAAACCTAGTATTACAGAAAAATATAATATTATTCCAATTCTACAGTATATCCTTTTCTAAATTGTCGAATACATACAATTCCAGCAGTGTTGATTATGTGTGCACAGATGCATAGGCAGTGAATGCAGAGTACTATGGACCCACAACAGGAAATTAATACATTCATAATCTATATTTGTTGATGACCCTCAGGGAGTCTTTGAATCCCTATTTATAGAGTACCTTAAAACATAATCCTTTTCCAGGATGTAAAGGTGTATCTTCTGTCAGTATTTATGTTTTTAGAGCACATCTGGCCTAATACTTATAACCAGAGTTGTGGAGTGGGTAAGTAAAAATTACAAATTCAACTCCAACTCCTCTATTTTCCACACTCCAACTCCAGCTCTGATTCAGACACAAAAGGTTTATGCATAATAATCAGTACTAACAAATTTACTATAGTAAAAGGGTGACATTAGGCTTTTCATCTGCATCATGTAAATAGTCAAGCTGCTTAGATAGAAAATAAAATGATTTATTAGAATACAATTTCTTATTAGAATACAATTTCTGAACAAAGAAAAAAATACTTTTCTAGATTGTAAATACGCAACACACTATGAATTAAATAAATGGGATTAAAAAAGAACATCATTACTGAGCATGTGCAGCACAGATTCATTTTACCTAATGGTCCCAGAACAGCGGCATGGATATACTGTATTTAGTCTAAGGCAGAGAAAGGAACAAAGGAGAAGTGATGATTTTTTATTGCTGCATCAATACTTAGAGTTTTTTGATAGAGCTCTTAGCTTACTAGAACATAACATATGTTTTTAAGACATCAAAAAACTTTGCATCAATCAATAGCACAGGTGAATATAATAGGCATTGTAATATATTTTATCACAATAATGTATTATGTTCTCCAATTATTAGCTGTCAACCCCCACCCCTAAATTAATTTTGATAAATTCTAAATTCAAATGTTGATGAATAACCTTTTTTGTTCTCCTGTTATTGGTGTGTCCATCTTGTTAATTGATAAACAAATTTATTAGGCCTTGATTCTCAAATCTGGAGTGAATACCCTGACTCCTTTAACTGTTATTGGGGTGTCCACCTTGTTTAATAGATAAACAATTCAATGCCAGCAGACAGGGCCCTCCAAAGGAATGGGCAGTAGCCAAATGTTGCTGTAGCTGGCACAAGTAGCAGCAGCAGCAGAAGGTGTGTGTGTGTGTGGGGGGGGGGGGGGTAGCAGCAGCTACAGCAACAGGCCAGAGCTGCCACTGTCATCAAGTGGTCGTGTTTTGACGACCAATCCCGCTGTCCTGGAATGGTTGTCTCGATCTTCAACATCATCTCAACTGGAGAGGAGTCGGTGGGTTCCTCTGACACAACACTTAGCTGGCATGGCCCAGGAACAAGCTCTGTGCCCTCAACTGTCCTGAATTTACCTCTTTCCTTTGCTGGTCATTCTGCAAAGCAAGTAATGTATGCTACAGGCTTTGCTTTTTAGCTAGGAGGAGCGTACTGTGGACAGTCAGCAGGAACAGGCCAGTCCAGATTTGGAGTAGTGGTCTGCTGCATCCTTCTGTAGGCATGCAAGTAGCGACAATGACAGTTGCGTGCAAGTACTGTAGGTGTTGAGAGTGGTCAGGGATGTGTCCATGATACTAGTGATGAGCAGACAGTCGTGGATGATGATGTAGCTGATTGGACTTGAGAGTAGGGTGAGGAGGGGGCTTCATCATCATCATCATTAGGGGGTGAGGGTGGCAGCTTGCCTATGAGACAGTGGTAGGATGGCAGCCTGTTGATGAGCCAGCAGGGAGCACGCGTGGCCATGAGGCAGCAGGGTGGCAGCAGTGTAAGATCTGGACCCAAAGGTGCCTGGGGTAGACCATCTGCTACTCAGGAGCCTACCAGTCCAGAAACATCTAGCTGTGCATGGCTTCATAGAAGCAGCAGCAGGCAGTCATCATTGAGTGGTGGGGGTAAAATGCCATACTTGCTAGTGTGGGATTTTTTTTCACGAAGTTGCCGGAGGACATTAGCATGGCGGTATGCTGGATCTGTGGGCAAAAGGTAAAGTGCAGCCAAGGTGATAATGTTTGCACCATGGCTTGCATCAACACATGCAGCGTCACCATAAATGAGAAAACTGTGGCGCTAATGTAGTGATACAGCCTGATGCAACAACCGCCCACATCCCTTCTTTAGCAGTCAGGGCTCCTCAAACTCAATAGAAGGAAGCTGTTGTTCCTTCCCTTTGTCTACTGGCCCGGATGCTCCTCCTACTCCTCGTCACGTGTTTCGCCAGCACATTCACTCTGCACATTTCAGAGAACTTAAGGCTTGTGTCAAGCCAAGGTGCAGAGTCCTGAGCTGTCATTACTTCACTTAAAAAGCTTACCAGCCCTGCATACGTACATACCACAGAAGGTAGGCCAGTCCTTGAGCCTGTCAGTGTCTGGTACAAATCATGCCAGCGCCAACTTGGCAAAATGCCACAATGGGGCCCACTGAGGCTTTATCACCCAAGGGCCATCATAAACCTTGAGCCGGCCCTGAAAGGACCTGTACCACCTGACCTAAGAACTGATTGGCTGACTTGTTGTACCTCAACAACACTACCATCCATTGTTCCACCAGGTTCACACTATACTACCTTATGTTTGTCCATCAAGGTAAATTACCAGCAGACCTCACCCATGTATCATTTCCAGATGCCATCAACCTTTTACCACAGACAGATTGGGTGAGTGAACATCAAAAACGCCTAGCTGATGCTCAAGAGATTGTTCAAATCCGCATGACACATGCATGCCAAAAACAACAAAGAAACTATGACCAATCTGCCAAGGCAGAGCTTTTCAAAATTGGTGGCCATGTATGGCTGAAAAATAACTATTGTAGAAGCAAACTGGATGGAAAAAGAGAAAGAGAGCCACACACCATCAGACCTATCCCCTATCCTGGGACAGACATCTATGAAATTACTAAAGAGAACTGAATACCACAAGTAGTACACTGTAACCGGCTGATGCTGCTCCTGAAAAAGATTGTTTCAGAAAAACCTTCACTAATTTAACAACCACTATATATCCAAGAGCCACCTGTTCCAGTTCAATCACCAGCACCAGTAGAGAAACAAACCTACTTGACTTAGATCCTCTGCATTGGTTCCTGACACCTCTAATAAATTTCACTGTTCCAGTTGGGGACACTCCAGCTCCATCTCAACCTGAGCAAGTACCCCCAAGGGAACCTGTTATTATCCAAGACAGAGCACTCACAAAGAGTTGATGCCTGAGGAAGAACCACAGCTACTCCAAAGTCTTGACCATGCCACAAAAGGGAAACTACCTGCCTGGTACCTGGATTGAGCTGTGACTTCCTTTACAGACACTTTGAAACTGTTTAAGGACTTATATACACTGTTTGCAGTGTATAAGGCATGTGCCTGGAGATGGACTTTAATGCATTTAAGCCCTCTGTGATGTTCTGCAACCACAAAACTTTCTATCCAGGGAAGTGACCCATGCCATTTGAGCCTCCTGAGATGCTCAACACCTTTGTTTACATTATAATGGACTGCCCTGGACTTTACTGTACCAGGTCAGCGCCCACAGGTCCCCATTTGAGAATGACTACTGCCCTTGTCACCCATGCTGCTCATTATATTTATGCTTGACTGCTCCTGATATATATGTATCTAACCATAGTCTCTTGCAGGAGATAGACAGAAGCATACAAGAATAAAATATGGTACCGTATATATATATATATATATATATATATATATATATATATATATACACTTGTATGCATGTATATATTTTTTCCAAGTGACCTATCTTCATAGCAAGTGTGCACTTGGGATGACTAGCCTTAAAGTAGGAGGATCCAGTGTCCAGAAATACACTGTAATGGACTGAATGTGTTAATGTCACTGTATTTCATGTACTATGTGTATGTACTACATATCCCATAATGTTGTATAAGAAGTGGCAGGCTCCTCCTTTACCTCTCTAGTAGGAAGTTTATAGAGTGTATGGCTGTCTGCTGAGGAGTGAACACCCCAGAGCAGCAAGGAGCAGACCCTGTAGGGAGATTCAATTCCCCTATAGGTTACAAGCAGTTTATGTGTCAGCCATCAGAAGGGAAAAGATCTACAGAAGGTTTAGCTGACACAAAGGGATTACAGATTACTTTGGCAAGGAAGGCAATCTCCCCTAATCTGGCCATAGCCTCCTCTGCATGTGGTGGGAACACTCTAAGCTACAAGTAACCCATAACCAAAGGACAGGAAGGGGCCCATATTCAGAGATTGTGGGGGTCATTTATTAAGACCGGCATTTTAGACGCCGGTGTTAATAACCCCTATTGCTGGTGGTGTGTCTGCCGAAGTTATGAAGAGATGTAGGCCTCTACATAACTTCGGTGTATCCAGCGCCAGTCTAAATGTAAGCCAGCTTCCTTGCTGGCTTACATTTAGTCAATTTTCTATGCCTTAAACAGAATGATGAATGAGATGGGCTTTGCCAACTAATCTCCTTCCCTGCCCAAGCCACACCCACATTTTTTAGACCTGGCATGAGCGGGGAAAAGTTGCAGTATTTCTGGGTAGTAAATGACCCCCTGTATTTCTTTGAGGATACCATGGATATCATATGCTTGATGATAGAGTGCATCCATTTAGGCCAGAAAAAGAACAGATTGAATATTTTGATTGTAAGCAAGAGAGAAGCTAGCCTCAATATACAATCTAAGGGAATTACTTGAGTTGACTGTAAAGACTGGATTTACAGTAATGTGAATAGTGTTTATGTGGATCACCTGGTGTCCGGCTTCAGGACCATGAATCTGTTATACCAAGAATGGTCTCATTATTGTAAAGCACCACACTACAGCTTACTCCATTATTTTCAATGCACAGCCTCAGGAAGCACTAGGGAAGACTACTACAACTCTCACCTGCAGTACCACTTCTATCCTCTCAATCTCCATACCAGGCACACTGCATACTCCATTTTGGGGGAAAAATAATCTTTCATTTCTACAATTTGCACATTGTTACATGTGTTTTTAATATGATTTATACTGTCTGCATATACTGTCTCATAGGTTCATAAGCATGTAAGGCTTCAAAATTTTAAATAATGGAACAAATGTTCTAAACCTTTCTGCTATTACAAAATCTAAATAGCTTCTTCTTTTCATGACTCATGCCTCATTATAATGTTGCTCTATCCTGTCTACCGCTAGATGCTTGATGTGGTTGCTAGCGGCACAGAAAAGGCAATAAAAAGGATTAAATTTCACATATTTTCAAAATGAAATAATCTCTACTAGCACATGGCAAACAAAGTTCAGAAATTCCAACTGTTCAGACTTTCTCTCCTTGTTTAAGTGCCAGAATAGCTTTTTATTGCATCAGTTTCATAAAATTTTATTTTCTGAATGGTAACGTAATTATCAAGCGACATCCTGAGTGGTTGAAATGGTCCATGTTGAGAAGGTATGGCAAAACTGTAAATGTTAGTGTTAGTCAAATGTCGTATAACAGATCTGCTAAAAGAATAGTACATACTCCTTTTCCGATGTGAATACTTGTATCCATTTAGTAGGAAATCTCTCTTCATAATTAGATTTGTGAAGCAAATATCATTCCACAGCTAGCAATTTGCCACATTCACATGTATACTACATCATGTGCTTTTTTATTTTTTTTTTCAACACAATGGGGGAGATTTATCAAATCTGGTGTAAAGGAAAACTGTGTTAGTTACCCATAGCAACCAATCAGATTCCAACTTTCATTTATTAGTGTACCTTTGGAAAATGAAAGGTGGAATCTGATTGGTTGCTATGGTCAACAAAGCCAGTTTTCCTTTACACCAGTTCTGATAAATCTCCCCCAATATCTGCAATTCAGACTATGCTTACTTCTATGTGTAGCAGGAGAGCTGGCTTGCTGGCCTGCCCTTATGCAGAAGTAGATATTGTAGATTTTTGTACGTAGCCGGTGATTCCCTTCTCTTGATGAGCTTTAAAAGGGTACTCTGAGATTTTCATACTAATGACTTATCCTCAGGCCGTACTTTGAAGTGAATGGGGCTGAGCACGATACCAAACACAACTGCGAGAAGGCCGAGGTGTCTTCTCAAACAGCTGATTGATCGGAGTCCCGGGTGTCTGACCCCCACCATTCAGATACAGATGACCTCTCCTGAATAATCCCCCCCAAAATAAAACACTTTAATTGTTAGTACCCAGAAGTCCATGACCTTATGGACACAAACCAATCATGCTGGAATGGTGGTTAAAGAGGACCTTTCATGGGTCCAGACTTTGCTAACAATGTAGCCCGTTATGGAGGGCATGTGGGACTGGGGTCAGAGGACTTACTACTTTTGCAGGGCGCCGCTCCGTTCGCCCGCTGTCCCCCTGTAAAGTTCCGGTGCACACTATGCAAATGCATAGCATCGGAACAGGGAGGAGGAGACGCCAGGGATTCTCAATGGGCATCTCCTTCTCCCTGGCTGGAGCGCTGTCCAATCGCAGTGGAGAGCGTCACAGCCAGGGAGAAACCTTAAGGATTTGAGCATGAACAGGGATGTGTGAATGAGGCTTAAAGGCTATGTACACCTTTGGGGGCAAATTTTTGTTTTATTATTGCATTATACTTATTTTGAGCTAAAAATCATTTTTTCAATTGGTCTTTATTAACAATATGGAATCCTTTTTGTGTACAGAGCTGAGAAGCTGTACTAACTGCCTGTGGATTTTTGTCAATTCCATCATCTGAGCAGCAGACGGACTTCTTATCTGTGCACTAATACCTCATAAACACTCATTAAAGCTCAATCCTTATCTTACTGATAAGAATGTGGCTTAAATAAGTGTTTATAACCTCTTAGTAGTTTAGGAATAAGGTTTATTAGATGACGGCACAAAGTGAAAGTGAAAGTACCAGTCACAGACATAGATAAACAGTTACCCTTTGTGACTGAACAGCTCAATATTTTTAATAAAGTCCAATTGAAAATATGATTTTTAGCAAAAATAAGTTAAATGCAATCATAAAAAAATTGACTCCAAAGATGTACATAGCCTTTAAGGGTTAAAGAAATGTCCTTGTAGGTAGCTTCTTTTAAGGTTTGCAGCAGCTGCAGTCTTGCTAGGAGGCTTATCCAGCCTCAGTTCCTCATTCCGTACTACCTGGCTGACAGTTTTCCCTGCCTTTCCCTATGCTACACAATTCTTCTTTGTAATTCTAGCCTTTCCCTTTAATATCCCTGACAGTAGAATGGAAGCTTCATTGTGACTTTAATTGTCCCTAAGATAGTTTGTCTGGCAGACACTGCAAGACTCGTTCACTTTTATTCACAGCCTCTTATTCACACACTCTTAAGACAGAATTATGCTGTGCACCATTTTACTGGATTCATCCAAAACTAACCTGAAAAAGTTCGGGTTTGTCAGCCAAAATTTTGCAAAGTTCATAGATTTGTAGCTCATAGATTGTAAGCTCTTGTGAGCAGGGTCCTCTTGTTCTAATTATTGACCTGACTGTTTGTAAATGAACCCCTGAATTGTAAAGCACTACCAAATATGTTGGCGCTATATAAATAAATATTATTGTTATAAAAGTTCGTAATGAATATATAATGAATATATATAATTATATAGTGCTCGCATCGTTTCCATGGATACGACCACCTTGCAATCCAGCAGTGGTGGTTGCGCTTGCATACTATAGGAAAAAGAACTGGCATCTCGGATGGCCGGGACCGCAGAAGTACACATAGTCTAGCACTTTTTTCTATAGTGTGCAAGCATGGCCACTGCTGATTGATTGCAGGGTGGTCATAACTAGAGATGAGCAAATCGAAGCGAAGTGGAATTCAATCCGAATTTCAGGATTTATTCGATTTGCACCGAATCCGAATTTCTGTTTCGCACAGAATCCTTTGGCTGCTGCTAGTGTTAGAACATGGAGCAAGGAACTCTTGGAACGAGGGATCACCCACAATGCCATGCATGCAGCCAGCCAGCCCTATGATGTCACAGCCCTATAAATAGCCTCAGCCGTTTTGGATTCTGCCATTCTCCAGTGAAGTTAGTGCAGGGAGAGACGTTAGCAGGCGCTAGGGAAAGTGGTAGAAAAGACTTTCAAACTTATACAGTATATTGCTCAATAGAATTAAAGGGAAAGGATAGGGATGAAAGTATTGTGCCACTCTGTGTGCCACTCTGTGGCCTCCTGATGATGCTTTGTGCCACTCTGTGGCCTCCAGATGATGCTACTGCAACCAACACATTATGTCACCTTGCCACTCTGTCAGACCTTCTGCAGTCACAGGCAGGTCAAAGTTGACAACAATCAACACTTGTTCTTCATCAATTCTTCCAGCACAGACATTAGTGGTGATAGGAACTATACCCTTGCCATTTCTGTCATTGTGCGACTCTGTGAGCCCTTGATGATGCTGCTGCCACTTCCACACTCTGTCTCTGACATAATTTATTTGACCCTTCTTTTGATCTGTAGGAAGAAAGGGAAAATGAGATGCACAACTGATCCTGTCTTTGTAGCAGCTGTAAGGCCTGTATGACATGGTCCCATCAGAATTGGCTTATGATTTGGTAGCCAAAAGCAGGAGTGGGTACAAAACATTGAAGACATGCAAATAGTCCATTCATGTGTCATCTCTGTTTTGGATCCACTTCTGTTTTTTTTGGCATTAACAATACTGATGGATTACTGACCAAATGCTGACTGAGTGAAGGCGGATGCTCCACTGACAGGATCAGTTTTTTGGGAGTTATTGTTCTGACGGATCAGAGGAAGGGCAAAATAAGCAGTGACGTCAACACAAACGGGTGGGGGGGGGCTCTACTTGTATAAGTGTTTAATAGAACAGGTTCTGTAGAATTCTATGTGGAATCAGTGAATCGGTGTAAAAGGAGTGTGCAAACATTGACCTGTATCAACCTTCAGTTATTTTGTCAGTTTTGGCCCCATAACTGCCCAAATACGTTAAGTGTGCAGTGATTCTGAGAGTGACGCCTGTCATCTGTATGTCATACTCAGGGCCGCCATCAGGGGGGTACAGCAGAACCTGCTGTGGGGGGCCCGGGCGCAGAACCTGCTGTGGGGGGCCCGGGCACAGGGCCGGCGTCAGCACCCGGCAAACCCGGGCATGTGCCGGGGCCCTGAGCTCCTCGGCAGTGGCGTAGCTATAGGGGTCGCACTCGCAGCGGTCGCAGTTGGGACTGGGCCCCTAAGCTAGGGGGGCCCCGAGGGCCCCCCTTGCCACTTGCAGGGCTGCACCGCCAATTAGGCAAGGTGCGGCGCGGCCCTGCAGAGGGAGATGAGCGCTTCCATTGTGGAAGCGCTCATCTCCATAGTCATCTGTATCGCCGTCCTCAGGACGGCGATACAGATGCCTGTACTGCGGGGCAGGGGAGGGAGAGGTGTCTCCCCTGCCCGTTCCTCTGATAGGCTGCAGGCACTCGCACGTCGCGCCGCCTGAGCCGTACAGCGCGGGACACAGGCCGGAAGAGGCCTGCATAGCATCGCTGCCAGCCTGATGGAGGTAAGTATAAGGGTTTTGTTTTTTTTTTATTGCTGAAATTGCGGACCGGAGCTTTATTGGGGGCACTGGGGGCATTTTTACTGGCACATGGGGGCACTGGGGGCATTTTTACTGGCACATGGGGGCACTGAGGTCATTTTCACTGGCATATGGGGGCATTTTCAGTGGCACATGGGGGCACTGGGGGCATTTTCACTGGCACATGGGGGCACTGGGGGCATTTTTACTGGCACAGGGCCGCACATGGGGGCATCTGGGGGGGCATTTTTACTGGCACATGGGGGCACTGGGCTCATTTTTACTGGCACATGGGGCACTGGGGGCATTTTCACTGGCACATGGGGCACTGGGGGCATTTTTACTGGCACATGGGGCACTGGGGGCATTTTTACTGGCACATGGGGCACTGGGGGCATTATTACTGGCACATGGGGGCACTGGGCGCATTTTTACTGGCACATGGGGGCACTGGGGGCATTTTTACTGGCACATGGGGGCACTGGGGGCATTTTTACTGGCACTGGGGGCATTTCTTACTGGCACATGGGGGCACTTGGGGCATTTATTAATGGCACGGGAGCACTGGGGGCATTTCTTAATGGCACATGGGGGCACTGGGGGGCATTTTTACTGGCACATGGGGACACTGGGGGCATTTCTTACTGGCACATAATTTGGGGAGCATTTCTTACTGGAAAATAATTTGGGGGGCATCTATGGGGGTGGGACACTTTACTGGCACATGATTTTGGGGGGGAATCAATGGGGGGAACTTATGGTGCATTATTGGGGCGTTTCTTACTGGCACATAATTTGGGGGGCATCTATGGGTGGGGACTACTGGCACATTATTGGGGTGAAATTTTGGGGGAACTTCTGGCACATTATTGGGGGTAGTAAACTTAGTAGTAAACTAAGATTTTTTTTCTGTCAAACTGCAGAGATGAGAAATGGCTGAAAAATGGCGTCTGGTCTGAAAGGAGAAGATGAGGAAAGAGAAGATCTATATTAGAGGAGACGACACTGGATGTACGAGGTATGGGGCGCTGTATTATACTGGATGTAAGAGGTATGGGGCGCTGGATTAGGCTACATTCACACGAACGTTGTGTTTTGCAGTCTGCAAATTGCGGATCCGCAAAAAAAGGATGATGTTCCGTATGGCATCCGTTTTTTTTTTTTTGCAGATCCACTGTAACAATGCCTATCCTTGTCCGCAAAACGGACAAAAATAGGAATGGCCATACAGATGCGGACAGCACACAGTGCTCATTGAAGTTAATGGGTCCGCATCTGAGCCGCAAAATATGCAGATTGGAGGCAAAAACAACTGTCGTGTGAATGTAGCCGGGGGGGGGGCCAAGCTGAACTCTTGCACCAGGGCCCATGAGCCTTTAGCTCCACCCCTGCTCCTCGGGGGGCCCACTCAGCCGCTGGCTTTTTTTTTTATTCATTTTTTATTTTTGCTGCTCCCTCCCGAGTCCCGTCCCACTGAGCCGCTTTAATGCCGGCTCCGAGTCCTCACTCACCCCACTGCCCTTTAACAGTGCCCAGCCACAGTCTTCTCCGCCGGCTCAGCGGGTGCCGCCTACCTCCTTGCCGCGCTTCAGCTGTCTCCTCCTTCCCACCGCCACCAGCAGAGGAGGAGACAGCTGAAGCGCAAGGGAGAGATGAAGACTGAGGCGGCGCCATCTTAGTGGCAGGTGCAGCGACAGCAGCCCAGCAACGCGGTGCAGTAAGTAACTTGCCCCAGCCAGCCCAGTCTGAAGGGTCATTTTGCTTGTATTTTCATCTGCAGCTCTGGGTCATTATTGAATAAGGTCATCTTCTGTACTTCTGCATTGCAACCTGGGGGATGTAGGTCTGATGGGGGCACAAGACGCCAACCTGAGGTCTAACGGGGGGGGGGGGGGGGAGACCCTGATCTGAGGTCTGATGGGGCACTAGACGCTGACCTGAGGTCTGATGGGGGCACAAGACACCGACCTGGGGTCTGATGGGGCACAAGACGCCGACCTGAGGTCTGATGGGGGCACAAGACGCCGACCTGAGGTCTGATGGGGGCACGAGACGCCGACCTGAGGTCTGATGGGGGCACGAGACGCTGACCTGAGGTCTGATGGGGGCACGAGACGTCGACCTGAGGTCTGATGGGGGCACGAGATGCCGACCTGAGGTCTGATGGGGGCACGGGGGGGGGGGGATGGGGGGCGCAAAATTTGCCTGTAGGGGGCCCCGAAATTCCTGATGGCAGCCCTGGTCATACTGACTCACAGTATTGTTTCTCTAACACAGCAGACTCCCTGTGTGTGTTACTGCAAGGCACAGTGTTCTACACCACTATACAGGCTCTCTGAAGCCAGGAAGTAGCCATTTTTAATGCGATTCTCCAGGAATTAATTTGGATCGAATTGAATCGTTTTTGTAAAATTTGGTGAATCAACCAAATTGAGTTTTTGAAAAATTCGCTCATCTCTAGTCATAACCATGGAAACAAGCACTGTATAATGTAATGGATAAATGAACCTAGCCATCGAAGGAGGCAATATAGACAATTACAATACATTGGTGCCCTATATTAACTTTCTCTACGTGATAAATGCCATTTGCTGAAGTGAGAAAATCCCTCTCAATTTAGGGAGGTATTTTAACTGAACGTTCAACAGGCCTTGAGACATAATTCAGAATTATAGCTAAGCAAGTAACTCATCACATCATCTGCAAACAGCTATTTCAAAGGGACTACTCCTCATTAGTGCTGTTCACCCGCCGGATCCATGCTGCCGCTAGTGCACACATGCCGCCAACATGACGTGTCGCAGTTTTATTCCGACCGCTGTGGCTGGACATCCAACACGCCCCCATTATAGTCAATGGGGCTGGAGCGGACCTCCGGCGGCATGCGTGCACTAGTGGCCGCATGGATCTGGCAGGCTATTCACCTGCCAGAACAACTACCTTGCATCAGGTAGCATTTAAGCAGGGGTGCACAAGCTGTAGGCCGCATGCTGCCCACAGGGCCATTGTTTACAGCCCCCATCCTGCTGCACAGAAACACAGCTGGTCATGTGCCTGGGCTTTTAGCTGTGTTTTTAAGCGTAGCACAGTACAGTGATGAGTTAAAGGTCCTGCTTCTGCACTTTAGCAGGAAAAGATAGAAGTGTTTTATTTATTACCGCTTCTGCCTTCTCTTTTCTTTGGTGCATAGCACTCAATGAATGCAAGCAGCTTTACCAATTCATCTATTGGACCTGGCGATCACATGATCTCTAGGTGTCTCAGGTATAGGCGAGCTGCAGGGTCTTAGTAGACCCTCATCAGCTTTAACAGTGTATGGATGTAGGAGAGTTAACACACTTGGTGAGTTATCACACTAAGTTAACACATTATGACTGTGACTGTTAACTCTGCTGCATCTGCCCATTTTCCCTGTAACTAAGGCTGTTTTGGATGGCCCAGTTGCAGTGTAATATGTGCTAAAGGCAAAAAAAAAAAGTCCTACAGAGGTCTTTTAATAACCTTTTCTGGGAACATATTATGTGGCAGAAATATATTTAAGAAATGAGGGAAAAAAATAAAATTAAATAAAATTAAATGAAAAACTAAAAAGAATGAAAACACCCACGCCAGCTGAAACAGTTGCCATTATCACCCCTTCATTCAAAACTATACATATTATATATCAAAACAACTGACACAAAATAGGGAATTAATTTTAATAATTTATTTTGGTGTCAGTTTGCATATTTAACCCCATAGTTACCAGCCTGTTTTGGGCATTTAGATGCTGTGGTCATTATATCCGCCGTACATGTACAGCAGAAATCGGGTCTTTAAAGATGATGCCCGCTTCTGAGCAGGCACTATAGCTAGTGGGTGCCTGCTGTTTCATACAGAAGACACCTGCAGCTAATGTCCATGATTGGTGGTAATGCTGATTGCATTCTGATTGCATCCTGCAAAAAGAATAAGCCTCCATAGATATGACTATAAAAAAGTTATGGGGTCAGAATATGGCAATTAAAAGAAAAAAATATTTTTTCAAAAGTTTTCAGTATTATTTTTTCTGTTTTTCAGTATTAAAACACAAGAAAAAATACACATACACTACCGTTCAAAAGTTTAGGGTCACTTAGAAATTTCCTTATTTTTGAAAGAAAAGCACAGTTTTTTCAATGAAGATAACATTAAATTAATCAGAAATACACTCTATACATTGTTAATGTGGTAAATGACTATTCTAGCTGCAAACGTCTGGTTTTTAATGCAATATCTACATAGGTGTATAGAGGTCCATTTCCAGCAACCATCACTCCAGTGTTCTAATGGTACATTGTGTTTGCTAACTGTGTAAGAAGGCTAATGTATATTTAGAAAACCATTGAAAATCCTTGTGCAAGTATGTTAGCACAGCTGAAAACAGTTTTGCTGGTTAGAGAAGCTATAAAACTGACCTTCCTTTGAGCTAGTTGAGAATCTGGAGCATTACATTTGTGGGTTCGATTAAACTCTCAAAATGGCCAGAAAAAGAGAACTTTCATGTGAAACTCGGCAGTCTATTCTTGTTCTTAGAAATAAAGGCTTTTCCATGCGAGAAATTGCCAAGAAACTAAAGACTTCCTACAACAGTGTGTACTACTCCCTTCAGAGGACAGCACAAACAGACTCTAATCAGAGTAGAAAGAGAAGTGGGAGGCCCCTCTGCACAACTGAGCAACAAGACAAGTTCATTAGAGTCTCTAGTTTGAGAAATAGATGCCTCACAGGTCCTCAACTGGCAGCTTCATTAAATAGTACCCGCAAAACGCCAGTGTCAACGTCTACAGCGAAGAGACGACTCCAGGATGCTGGCCTTCAGGGCAGAGTGGCAAAGAAAAAGCCATATCTAAGAGTGGCTAATAAATGGAAAAGATTAATATGGGCAAAAGAACACAGACATTGGACAGAGGAAGATTGGAAAAAAGTGTTATGGAGAGACAAATCGAAGTTTGAGGTGTTTGGATCACACAGAAGAACATTTGTGAGACGCAGAACAACTGAAAAGATGCTGAAAGAGTGCCTGACGCCATCTGTCAAGCATGGTGGAGGTAATGTGATGATCTGGGGTTGCTTTGGTGCTGGTAAAGTGGGAGATTTGTACAAGGTAAAAGGGATTTTGAATAAGGAAGGCTATCACTCCATTTTGCAACGCCATGCCATACCCTGTGGACAGCATTTGATTGGAGCCAATTTCCTCCTACAACAGGACAATGACCCAAAGCACACCTCCAAATTATGCAAGAACTATTTAGGGAAGAAGCAGGCAGCTGGTATTCTATCTGTAATGGAGTGGCCAGCGCAGTTACCAGATCTTAACCCCATTGAGCTGTTGTGGGAGCAGCTTGACCGTATGGTACGCAAAAAGTGCCCATCAAGCCAATCCAACTTGTGGGAGGGGCTTCTGGAAGCATGGGGTGAAATTTCTCCAGATTACTTCAGCAAATTAACAGCTAGAATGCCAAAGTTCTGCAATGCTGTAATTGCTGCAAATGGAGCATTCTTTGCCTGAAAGCAAAGTTTGAAGGAGAAAAATATTATTTCAAATAAAAATCATTATTTCTAACCTTGTCAATGTCTTGACTATATTTTCTATTCATTTTGCAACTCATTTGATAAATAAAAGTGTGAGTTTTCATGGAAAACACAAAATTGTCTGGGTGACCCCAAACTTTTGAACGGTAGTGTATGTGGTATCATCAAAATCATACTGACCTGGAGAATGAAGAGCACAAGTCATTTTTCCTGAATAGTGAATGCTGTAAAAAACAAAACATGTAAAACTGTGGTGGAAATACACCCCATTTGGATTTTATTCCTGCTTTTCACTACATTGTATGCCATATTAAGTGGTGGCATTAGAAAGTACAACTTGTAGGGGCATGGCCTGATGGTGCCAGCTGCTTGATCTGCGTGCTCCGCTTCCAGCATACAAAAAGCAGCTCATATCAGCCAAACAAGACTATCAAGTCTCACTTATATGTCTGGTTCCAACTCCCTGACCTATGCAGAGATGGGAAAAATCCCTGGCACAACTCACTGAGTTTTTCCACAAGATTGCATTGAGGAGTAGGAGCCTGATGAGAACGCCATCTTCCAACAACTCTTCCTCCCCCTCCTCCTTGTGTGACAGGAAGGACCCAGGTGTGGAGCTACCAAGGCCTTCTCCAAGACCATTATCTAAGGAAACCATAAAAATCTTGCTTGATGCACTGTGGGACTTTTTGAAAGGTGATATGCAAGGCATAGTGAGAGAAATTCAAAGTGAGCTGCCGCAGATAGGAGAGCGCACTGCGCATCTTGAAGAGAAAATGGTAGAAATCACAGCATCTCATAATGCCCTAATAGTGGAGGTGAGATGAAGACCTGGAGGAGGAGGTGAGCAAGATGGCGACGAAAGTACATGACCTCAAGGACCGCAGCAGGTAAAACAATGTGCGTCTGTGTGGGGTGTCTGAGTCTGTAGGCCTGAAGGAGCTTGAATACCTGCTCCAGTCCTTACTCAAAGTGGCAATCCCAGAGGCCACTAAATTCGATCTAAAGATCAACCGAATACCCATGATTCCCAAGCCAGCTGGATTACATGCGTCATCGCCTAGAGATATCCTCACAAAGATTCATTTTTACCAGGTGAAAGAAGCTTTTTTTTGAAAGCCCTGAGACAAAATCCTAACCCTGTCAACATCTTTAAAGGTATTGCTGTTTCCCCAGTCTTGGCAGCCACGCTGGCTAAAAGGTGACAGTTTGCCCATGTCACAAAGAGCCTACGGGATGAGCAGATAAAGTACTGATGGGGCTTTCCTGTGAAGCTGATGATTTATTATAATGGCACGCTACTCACCTGCACCTCCCCATCTGTTGTGTCTCAAAAGCTGAATGCCTTGGGGCATCCATCTCCTTCAAATACAGCTCCTCGCCATCAACAGAGAATTGTGCTGGAGTGGTCCCCGACCTGAGTCGGTTCCAGAAAAAGATGTTCACTAAATGGTGCTGTGAGGTAACAGCACTGGGTGGTCTTATACGACCATGTTCTTCTGGTTGCACAACCCTGTTTTGTATACCACTTCAACAAGCGTTCTAGACTGTCCCGGTCCCTTATTATATCTAAACGGGGTTCCAGGATTCCAGTATTTTATTTTTCTGTTCTCTGTTTTTTCTGTTTAATTTTTTTTTAGTGGTGCAGGCACATGGGACTTTGCAGCTGAATCCTCCACCCGGCCTTATGACGGCCATCTAGAGGCGATACAGAGACCTGGTCTCCCTCTAACTTTGTGCTCATGCACATGGCCGTTGCCCGACCGTGGCCATATTGTGGCCCACATACTGCGGGTCCGCAATACAAGGGCACCGACCGTGTGCACCCCGCATCACAGATCGCGGATCCATTCACTTGAATGGAGGCACGGATCAGAACACCACGGAAGCACTACTTTTTTGTGTGAATGGGTCCGTGATCCAAATGTGGCGGCACCACTGTCAGTGCTCGTGCATTTGTGTCCATGAGTCCTCATGGTGTTTAAGGTACTTTCTCTCAATGTAAAGAGTTTAAAATCCCCCTTTAAAAGGAGGCAATTGTAGTTGAAAGCCCTTGGCTCCCACTCTGATATACTAATGACACAAGAAATGCATCTGTTATCAAAGGGCGCTCATAGATGCTCATATCCAGCTTTTACCCATTCTTTTCATTCTCCTGCTTACCTCAAAAAGAAGGCAGAGGTTTTCTTGGCAATCAAACGTACTATTGCTGTGAAAGTGTCATCAGTAATAGCGGACAATAGCCGGCTTTTCCTAATTATTGTTTGTGAGCTACATAACGTGCCATTCATTCTAGCAACAGTGTATGCTCCCAATACCTGCCAAGTCTCATTTGTTAGGCATTTCTTCAGGAGATTGCAGTCACATGGCTTAGTCATAATAACAGGAGATTATAATATACCGGTTAAATGCATCTCTTGATTGTAGCAGATTTGCCACTAGAGCCAGACCGGAGTGCAGTCCCTTTTGAAAGAAACACCATTCCATGATATTTGGCGTTATCAGCATGGCGAGGAGAGACACTTCATCTTCATGTCTCAATGTCACTTATCTCAATCAAGAGTTGACTATTATTTGGTCTCTTTTAACTTGTTGTATAAGATCAAACAGTCCCACATTGGTCTGGCGACCTGGTTCAATCATGCTCCTATTAGCCTGGTGGTAGACACTGATATACCTAACCCTGGCCCTCTTCAATGGAGACTGAATCCATATCTGCTAAAGCATAAATGATGACTCTGAAATCTCTATCCCGGTCCTTTGGGGAGCCCTCAAAGCTAATACTTCTTGGCCCACAATGCCTACTTCTGTAGACAGCAGCACACCTCAAAAAAGAAAGAAAGAAACTCCTGCAGGACACCCTAGATAACTTGTCTTCTCTTGAGTCCACTTATAAAAGTAACCTCATGCTGAGTGCTCCCTGAGACGTCCTGTCAACAGGACTTTGTTTTCGGTCCAGCATAACGGAAACCAGACGGATCCATTATGCTTTCCCATAGGCTTCTATTATGACAGATCAAAACGGAATGCCTCTTAAAGGTGTCCGTTTTGTTTTCCATCCTATGGATTCCGTTTCCTGAACAGAATCCCTAACGGTGATGTGAACGAGTCCTAAGTTTGCTGTTGACTAAAATTCCTAAGTCCTTTTCCACATCAGTGTCACTCAGTGTTTTACCATTTACTATGTACTGATGACATGTATTTTGACTTCCCATGTGCATGACCTTACATTTGTCAGTGTTAAATCTCATCTGCCAAAGATTGCCCACTCTCTAACTCACTTTATCCCATCCTCCTACACAAATTAAGCTCCCTTTTATGCTCTGTTGGGAAGGCGAAATGGATAAGACCATTTCAATCTCCAATTGGCATTCTGCCTTGTTTTGGGCAGTTAAATCTTCCCAATGCTGAACAAAATGGGAAAGTGAAGTTATGGTGGTACCTTACGCAGGATAGACCGTCCCATGTGAACCGGTCTTATTCATCCTCCTGTTGGTGGAGATGTGGACACAAAGGGACACCTATCCTTTTGTGGTGGCATTGTCCACTCATTCAACCTCTTTGGCTAGAGGTAAATACCCTAAATAATTATATTTCCGACCTTCTTTTGGACCTTCCCCCAGAGTTAACTGTTTTGGGCATAGCTCTTTTTAACATTCCCAGAAGAATCAGATGGGTGTTTGCACATATGCTTATGGCCACAAGGAAAGTTATAGCCCATCATTGGAAACAAGCTGTCACTCCATGCCTTAAGGAGGTAACTCAACTATTGGACCAACATATGTAGCATGAATTAATTATGCTTCCTCCTTGCAATCCAGCATCAAGGTACATGACCAATGGCTACCGTGGATCTAGAGTCCATATGCCTCCCCTCTTTCAGATCCAGTTTGGTTAGGGTCCACTGATGATCCACTACTGTTTTGTGGGGTCATTACATGTTACATTGGGAAGAAGGTCTATGAAAGACTGAGTCTTGGTGCATTTACTCTGTTCAAGTGTAGATGGAAGCCGTGAATGATGTTGCTGCAGACCTTTCTGTGATGGTATATAAAAATATGCACCCTTTTGTATTTTTTTGTTTTGTTTTTATACTATCTTTCTATCTGCTGTATGCTTTATTTTGTTGTTACTGGTTCTTAAATTCTAATAACAAAATTATTGAAAAAAAAAGAAAGTACAACTTACCCCACAAAAAAAAGCCCTCATATAGTTATGTGATGTCCGGTTCCGGGAAGACAGGGAGCGAAAAATGATAAAGCTAAAGAATAATTACTGCATCAGGAAGGGGTTAAACATCTCGGATTGGCACTTCTGTCAATTCTGGTTATTACAGAAGGAGTCTGGCTCTCATGTAAGAACTGAGCCCCCTCTCTCTGCTGCATGGGAGGATGTTCTATGTGTTTGCTTCTGCTTATTCAATTATGAAAAAGAGAAACAGTTACTCTTTTAAACAGTCCCTTAATTCTCAATAATTGAAAAATGTGGTTGATGCTACCAAATATGAGCTAATCGATTGTAAATGAATCTTACAAGCAGGAGAAGCAGGTGGAGATGAACGAATTTTTCAAAAATTCAATTTGGATGGTTTGACAAATTTTCCCCAAAAATTTGACTTGATCCAAAATTATTTGCAACAAATCATTCTAAAAATCAGCTTTTTCCCGGCTGCAGAGAGTCTGTATAGTGGTGTAGAACACTGTTCATTGTAGAAACATGCATAGGTAGTCCGTTATGGTAGTGAATCAGTTACTTTGTGTCTGTTATGAGGCTAAAACTGACTAAAAGACTCAAATGTGAACTTACAGTATCCTTACAGGTCAATGTTAACGTCAGGTATAAAGAACTGTGCAGTGACCCAAGATTCTACTGTAGAGTGAAAGAGTGCACTCCTTTTACACTGTTCTCGGCTGATTCCACATAGATTTCTATAGAATCTGTTCTGTTACACGCTGATTCAAGTAGTGGCCTTATGACAGTGGAGTGTAAAGGGCATCAGCAGTATGTTTGTGTTGATCTCACTGTTTATTTTGCCTTTCTTCTGATTTGTCATAAGAACTAGGGTTGCATCGGGTATTGAAATTTCAATATCCAATCGATACTTTTGTGCCAGTATCGATTCGGTACCGGGATTTGTGTCATTTCGATACTAGGCTGCGCTACAGGCCACTTATCAATATGAGGCACATGGATTGGAAGTCAAAATTCATAAGATCATGCCAATAGCAAGTGATTGTTCATGTAGCTCATGTATTAACCCCATGTTGCCCATTATGCAAGCATATGGATACTTGATGGTTATTATGAGGAACATGGGGGTTTTATCACTAGGAACGGTTGGACCTGTGGCTCACATTAACCCCATCATGTATCACTTTGGCAGCTTCAATCAGAGCCATGGCATCCAGGACTGTTACCATGGCAGCCAGGACACTCCTGAAGCCATCCATGGCTGCCATGATAAGCTCCCTGCTGCTGTGTGCACAAAGCACAGGATAGCAGGGAGAGTGTGAAGTCCTATTCACCCTAATAGAGCTCTATTAGGGTGACTAGGACAAGGGTTCTAGGCCCTAAGGGCTAATAGTTATTAAGTAATAAAAAAAAAAGTAAAAAAAAAAAACCCACCAAAATATTAAGTTTAAATCACCCCATTTCCCATTTTTACATATATAATATATAAACAATAAAAAAAATAAACATACTAGATATCGCCACATCTGAAAAAATCCAAACGATTAAAATATTTCAAAATATATCCTATGCGGTGAACACCATAACAGAAAAAAATAAAACCCGAGCAATTTGTCATCTTTTAGTCACCTTGTACCCCCAACCAATAGAATAGGACTGTTCTGTTATGGGCCGAATGTTCCATAAAATGTGGAATGCACACAGCTTTTTGGGTGTTTTATTTTTTTCCGCATGGTATTGAATGGTATACTTATTTATGGTATTGAAATTGAATAAAAATTTTGGTATTGTGACAACCCTTATAAGAACAGCTATCAAAAAAACGATCCTGTCTTTTGAGCATCGGCCTTCACATGGTCAGCATTCAGTAATCCATCAGTATTGCTAAGGCCGAAAAAAAACAGGAGTGGATCCAAAACATATATGACACGTGATTGGAATGTTTGCATGTCTTGTGTGTTTTGTACCTATTCCTGTTTTTGGATTTCAAATCATGAGCATATCCTGATGCAAAATAGGGACCGTGTGACACTGACCTTACGGATGCTCCAAAGACAGATCAGAAGAAGGGTAAAATAAATGGTGATGTCAACAAGGCCAAGCAGGGACACTAGTGACCCCGTCACAAAGTGGTGAGGTGGCAACCGCATGAGGAGTAAACACAATGGCCCATTTACAGTCTGGGGAGGGTGGTAACCAAATGAGGAGTCAACACAGTGGCCCAGTCACGGAGTGGTGAGGTAGCAACAGCAAGAGGAGTCAAGACAGTGCCCAGTTACAGAGTGATGAGGTAGCAACTGCATGAGAAGTCAACACAGTGGCCCAGCTACAGTATAGGGCAGGTGGAAACCGCATGAGGAGTCAACATAGTGGTTAGTCACAAAATGATGAGGTGGCAACCGCATGAGGAGTCAACACAGTGGCCCAGTCACAGAGTGGGAAGTTGGGGGAAACAGCAGTGGCAGTAACAGCATAAGATGGTAGGTGGCAGTAGGAGAACATGACAGCAGTGGCAGCATGTGTTTGCATCAGGCGGGTGGCATCAGAATAGTGGCTTAAGCAGAAACGGGTCTCTGTTCATAAAGTTTGTGTGTGGCACCCAGAATGATCTAGTCTGATGCATCAGGCACTGGCGTGTGGAAATCCTGGCTGATCCATGCTTGATTCATCTTCACAAAGGTCAGTCTCAGAAAGACGAATTGCACTAAACTCCCACTCTGATACCACTACTACTGGATGGTCAGGAAAGGTTGTCCAGGTCAAACTCGGCCAGTTGAGGCCACAAATCCAATTTTTCTGCCCAGTAGTCCAGAGGATCTTGGATGTGGGCTGGTAGGGTGCATTCCAAGTATGCCACCAGCTGCTGGTTCAGGTTCTGCTCCATGTCTTGCTTTGTGTTTTTTTCACTATGTGAGTGAAAAGTGCTCATTAGAGACTCCAGACTTAAGTTGCTGCTGATGCATCTGGTGCTGCACCTGCCCTCTCACCCCTCCAGCAGCCATGGCAGTGAAACGTGAGCGCAAAGAGCCCCCCTGGTCAGACCTTTGTGAGGATGGGCAATGGAAAACATAGACAGCAGCTAACTGACTATATAGGATGTCTCGATAGTTCATCCTCTCGCTCAGCGGGTGGAAAAAAGGCCACCATTTTGGAGCGGTAGTAGGGTCTAAACATGGTGGATAGCCAGTAGTCATCCCTCTGCCGAATGGTGATAATACAGCTACACAAGCATGCATCTGGCCATTTGCACAAGGTACTCGGAGGAACTCTCAGACTCCACTGCACACTGCCACGGTGCGTCAGGGTCATCTGCCTGGTCTTCCTCAGTGCCCTCTAGCCCCTTCTGCTCCTTTCCTGTCATTTGTGCAGAAAAACAACCCATTTCTGTATACATTGCCTGTCCGTGAATGTCTTCCTCCAGTTCAGCCCCCACGGGGCTCAGGTGGTGTGAGATGTAGGCGCCGCATCTCCTGTCCAGCTAGATTTATCAGCATCTGCTCCAGGACGTGAAGGAATGGAATGACATTGTTCATCCCATAGTCCTGGTGACTGACAAATAAAGTGGCATCCTTAAAGGGCTTGAGCAAAAGGCAGGTGTCACGTTACAAAGAGGAGTGCTCCTGTCCATCTGCATCATCAAGAAATGGCCTTCCTCTGCTCATATAGTCAGTCCAACATGTGGAGGGTGGAGTTCCAATGAGTGGAAACGTTATATGTCAGGCGATGTTTGGGAACACTATTCTATCTTTGCAGCTCAAGGAGGGCATGATTTGCAGTGTAAGAGTGTCTGATGTGCATGCACTGTTTCCTAGCAATTTTCAGGATGTCTAGCAGTTGGTTGGAAGACTTTAGGAACCATTTACAACCAGATTAAAGACGTGTGCCATGCAGGCCACATGGCTCAGCCCTCCTTCAGACAGGGCTGACACAATGTTCTTTCTGTTGTCAGTGACCATGGTTCCGATTTTAAGTTGGCGGAGAGGATTTGGTTTCCTCTTGAAGGACACATGGGCAGTTCCTCCCCTATGTGACTCCATTCGCCCAGGCAAACCAGGTGCAGAACAGTGTGTCAACGTCGTGCTCTTCACAGGTGGTATGCTGGAGTAGCACTCCGAATAGTGCATGCTGTGAAAAATGAGGACAAGTTGGAGGATGAGGAGGCAGTTGAGAACACCGACGCGCGACTCAGCTTGGGAACGTGGAGGGGGCAGTGTCATCACCTGGCCAAGTTGATAGTGTGGCTGGGCAGGAACCACATTTACCCAGTGGGCCATAAAGGACATATATTGTCCTTGACTGTAATTATAGCTCCGAACGTTGGCGCTGCCGTGAACTTTAGCAGACACCTGACTGGCCTACTTTCTGTTCAACATACGTGTGCAGGACTGGTACAATTTTTTTGGAGAAGTAATGACAGCTTGGGACTCTCCACCATGGCTCGCCACAAGCCATCAGTTCTTTAAAAGGTACAGAGTCCACCACGTGGAAAGACAGGGACTGTAGAACCAGCAACTTGGCCAGGAGCATGTTCAGCTTCTGCACTGTTGGGTGCGTGCACACATACTGTTGACTTTTTGGAATCGCCCCGGCAATCGATTGCTGACTAAACAAGTGACGAGAAGGAAGAGAAGGAGCATCAGGACCAGTAGAAGATGGGAAGGAAACACAGCTCCTTTCTGCTGCGGTGGTCGAGCCTTGACTGCTGAAGAAGGGGTGTGGGCCACTGGGTGATGCAACGGTTGCTGCATCAGGCTGTACCCGTCACGCGTAGGTGAGGGGGGGGGACCAAACCAAGCGTAGGAGGGAAAGGAGATTAGGCCTAGAAACTAAGGAAGGAAGATGGACACCTCCTATAGGAAACCCTGGCTCAATTCCTGTCTATCTACCTGTATGAACAGGCCTCAAAGTTCATACACAGGAACCTAAACACCGAACTGACCCTATAGGACCCCGGAACTAATGACAGGAATGAGTCTACCTGTTCCTCCAAAAGGAAGGACGAACAGGAGTCTCCCTAAGGCCTAATAACAAAACACACAGAAGGGAAAAGGAAACTTATCTTTCAGTGAAGAAATGGAGGCTCCAGGATCTCAGCTGAAAACCAAACTGCTGCACACCACAACAACAACTGAAGCTATAAACCGCAAGGAATAGTGGGAGAAGAAGCAATAAATAGGGGAGGGACAATTACCACACCAGGAACACCTGAGGGAAAAGGGTGTGGTAAATACCAACAACAAAAAGGGAAAACATGTCAGATTATACCACGTGTTGCCAATCTGACAGACCTCCTGTTATCTGTCATAGGAATGTCCGTGACAGTACAACTACGTTAGCACCATGGTTTTCCCAGGCCACTTTATGGGGACGCTGCATGTGTTGATGCAGGGCTGTGGTGCAACATTGGCACCCTGGTCACGCTTCACCTTCTGCCCACAGATTCTACAAATGACTACGTTGATGTCCTCCAATGGATTGATGAAAAATTCCCACACCACCGAGTATGGCATTTTCCCCCAACACTCCAGGCTGACTGCCTGCTGACGCTGCCTCCATGAACACGTGCACCACTAGTTCTTTTTGGATAGGTAGGCTTCTGTCTTTGGCTGCAGACCTCACACTGCTGCCACCCTGCTGACTCATGGCCACGCTACCACCCTACTGGCTCAGCCGCTGCCTCATGTGCAAGCTGCCACCCTCTTCCCCTTATGATGATAATGAAGCCCCCTCTTCACCCGCCTCCCACGTGCGATATGCATCATCCACTACTGTCTGTACATCCCTGATGTCACCCTCACCAGTCTATTTCTCGAACAGAAGGAACAGAAAATGAAAGAGACAGGTTCAGGACAGGTGGGGTACAGAGATTGTTCCCGGGCTATGCCAACGAAGCTGCCGAAGTTGTGTCAGAGGAAGTGAGTTGTTTTAAATGTGGTAGATGCAGTTTCTGCAAATTTGTTCAACCAGGCAAAACATTCACAGGTAAGGTACAGAGTGAAACATATTACATTCGCGATTTCATTAACTGCCGGACAGCAGGTGTGATATATTTGATTACCTGTGAATGCGATATGCGATACGTGGGGAAGACCCGTAGGGAACTGCGTCGCCGGATGGGCGAACATCTGGGTGACGTAAAAAATAAAAAAAGACTCCCCAGTAGCACGTCATATAAATGAAGTACATGGCGGCAGGACAATATCCCTGCGTTTTCAGGGGATTGAACTTGTGAAGAGGTCACCGCGAGGAGGTGACTGGGATAAACGTATTTTACAAAGGGAATGCTGGTGGATATTTAATCTGAATACACCAAGCCCTTCTGGTTTAAATGAACAACTCAATTTTGGATGTTTCTTCTGAGATCGGCTGATCTCATTTGCTCTTCTATGCTGAGTCATCATATTGTATATTTGTACTTTTTTTTATGGACTTTGCTCCCGTGTTTATCTACCCGGCTATAAATGCTTATACATTGTGCCGTGAGTCTGTGAAATATAACGATTTGACTATACAGTGTTCATGTGAATATAAATAGATGACAGGTTCTGTGGACATTATGCCTCTATCTTTGTTTGACTTTTGGTGCGTCTCACAGTTATCTATTTCATTCTGTGGGCATTACACAGTGTGGGCATTATGGCCATGCCTCCTCACAGCTTCCTTGTGTTTGCCGCTCATGTCTGGTTTGACGCGGAAGTCTGTGTCATCACTGGACATGACGCGGTACGCGGTGGGGAGGGCACTAATTGGAAAAGCCTCAAAAGGTGTACAGTTGCGGCATGAGACGCCGACTGTCACCACTAACGGGAGGGACCTGAGTCACCTCATAGGATCCCCGCTTCGGACACGGTGCGGTATGTAAACCGTATGCTTACCAGCACCATTGCTTTTTATGCTGTTTGTGGGCCATACGCTCTGTAGCATTTAGTTGTTGAGTGTTGTTTCACATTGCACACTCCTCCTAGCGAGCACTGAGTAATTTTGACTCCTCGAGTATTGTGTCTCGCTTGGGATTATATCCCAGGATTTCTGTCTGTTCACCTTATTGCCTCAGTCCCCTGATGATTCTAGGGCAATTTACAAATAGATTGATGAAACGTGTTGGGACTATTGGGACCTTTTGGCATTAGGGAAGGGAAGATCAGGGGTAGTAACGGGGACGGAGTACGGCTACCTTCTGGTCGTAGCTCTGGGCTGAGATCTGACTAGGTACATAGCCTAGGGACAGCATAGCCCTTGATCCCTGATGTACCCTTTCATTTGCCCTTTGCTTATTTGAGCCTTACAATATAATCTGACTTTTGGTGTGCACTGAACACACAGCTATATTTCACTATAGAAAGTACGATCTGCTTGCATTTTTCAATATTGACATTTGCAGCCCAATACTGGAGGTATTCCTACCACAGAAAAAGAACTGTCCATCCATATCGTCCGGAATCCGGTAAGACCGTTCCTATAACCTAGGAGAACGTATGTTTTATCTTTGTTACTTTTTTCTTTTCATCGTTTGTGTCTGTATTTTGGGGTGATTAGTGTGGAAAATAGAGAATCTTCCTTGTATTATTATATTTATTAAAAGTTATGTTTTAATAATAGTGCTGCCCCGTTCCTCTGTCAAATTTTTCTGGCGGCGATTGAGGGTTGTTTTACCACTACTCCTGCCCTCATTTAGGCACACCTTTTTGTACTGAAGAACAAATCAACCATTCAAGGACATCTGGGTTGCTGGGCAAAACATGACCGTTGGATAACACTGGCAACTTTGGTCTCTCCCTGTGACTGCTGCTACCACCTCCCCTTCTACTGCTGCTACTTGTTACCTGTTACCTGTCTGTCAGACATACTGTACTGCAACAGTAAGGGTAAAATTGCAGTAGTGTAAAATCTCAATTTCACCCCCCGACAGAAGGATGAATGGATTTACTTATATATGAGACTGTGAGTAACCAAATCTGTAGTATCAAGCTGCAATTTCACCCCAGTTACACAATTAGGGATTAATGGATATACTTATGTATGATAGCACTTCAGCACCCTAAAATGTGTAGTGTCAGACTGCAGTTTGACCCAAATATAGAATCAAGGATTATCGGAATAACTTATGTATTAAAGAATGCAAACAACCTAAAATCTGTAGTATTAGAACACTTTTTAACCCCAATTAGTGCAACAAGGTGTAATAGAATAGCTCCTATTAGCTATTCTATTGGTCCCTGCTCTCTTCCCTATAGTGTGTATAATGCCTTCCTATTATATCCCTACAGTATCACTTAGCTGTCCCTAAACTGCTCAATAGTAGGAATGAGCGGACCCATGGATGTTTGGGTTCACCGAGTTTGACCGAACTTCGGGTTAAAGTTTGGGTTCAGGACCCAAAAGCAAAGCCGAACCCCATTGAAGTCAATGGGGACCTGAACTTTGGTGCACTAAAATGGCTGTAAAATAGTCCTAGTAAGGGCTAGAGGGCTGCAAAAGGAAGCAAAATGGGAGTAAGAGCAGAACAATTGCCCTGCAAACAAATGTGGATAGGGAAATGATTTAGAATAACATAGAATAGAAAAAAATAATCTTGAACTAGGTGGTGGAGGTCAAAGTGGAGTAGGAGGTTGAGGAGGCAGTGGACATGGTGGTGTAGGTGGAAGCGGTGATGGAGGAGGTAGCCAACACTGTTTTTGTTTTTTTTGTTTTTTTTCCCCTTTATTTATTTATTTTTTATACATTTGGGAAGACCCCAAAACATAGGGAAATAGAAAAGAGAATGCAAAGAGAAACTGCGCTGGAGTATAACAATGGCTGGGTGCGACTGGTATACTTGTCTACTCAGCACAAGGTATGGGCAAGTCCTTTGGTATCCATGCCTGGTTCATTTTAATGAACGTGAGCTTGTCCACGTTGGCTATGGACAGGCGGCTGTGCTTGTCTGATTACCCCCCCCCCGCCGTGATAAACACACATTCGGACAATACACCTGCTGCAGGGCAGGCCAGCACCTCCAAGGCATACAGGGCAAGCTCAGGCCATGTGCCCAATTTGGAGACCTAGAAGTTGAATGGGGCAGACCCATCAGTCAGTATATGTAGGCATGTGCACACATACTGTTCCACCATGTTGCTGAAATACTGCCTCCTGCTAAGACGTTCTGTATCAGCTGGTGGTGCTGGTTGTTGTGGCGTGCTGACAAAGCTTTTCCACATTTTGGCCATGCTAACCCTCACTTCTAAGGTGCTAAAGGTGCCCCAGTTGTGTTGGCGACTTCTTCCTCCTCTGCATTCGCCTGGTGCTTCCACTGAGTCCCCACTGTCAGGTGTGAATGCCATCAGCAGCGAGTCTACTAGCTTGTACTTGTGCATCTTCCGATCACGCACCAGTGACGGAGTTAAGGACAGCACGTTGTCCTTGTAGCGGGGATCCAGCAGAGTGGTCACCCAGTAATCAGCACTGGTTAGAATGTGGGCAACTCGGCGGTCGTTGTGCAGGCACTCCAGCATGTAGTTGCTCATGTGTGCCAGGCTGCTCAGAGGCAACGACAAGCTGTCCTTGGTGGGAGGTATATCATCTGTGTCCTCTGTATCCCCCCAGCCATGCTCCATTGATACCTATGAACTGCTTTGGGTGCCACCCTGCTGTGAACACTGTTCCTCCTCATCATTATCCTTATCATCATCCTCATCATCTGGCAGAACTGTGCCCTGGCTGGACAGTTGTGTACCTGACCTCTGTTGGTGCAGGAACCCACCCTCCGAGCCACTTGTGAAATACTGGCCTGATAACCATGGAAATGATCCCTCTTCCTCCTGTGCCACATCCTCTTCCATCATCGCCCTAAGCGTTTTTTCAAGGAGACATAGAAGTGGGATAGTAACACTAAGGACTGCGTCATCGGCACTGGCCATGTTGGTGGAGTACTCAAAACAGCGCAACACAGCAGACTCGTCCCGCATGGAGGCCCACTCATTCATGGTGAAGTGGTGCTGTTCTGCAGAGCAACTCACCCGTGCATGCTCCACTATTGACTACTGCTGCTTGCACTGTCTCTCCAGCATGTGCAAGGTGGAGTTCCAACTTGTGGGTACGTCACATATGAGGAGGTGAGCAGGAAAGCCGAAGTTACGCTGCAGCACAGACAGGCGAGCAGCAGCAGGGTGAGAATGCCGTAAGCGCACACAGATGGCCTGCACTTTGTACAGCAGCCCTGACATATCGGGGTAATTTTTCAGGAACCTCTGCACCACCAAATTCAGCACATGTGCCAGGCAAAGGATGTCAAACTGGCTATCCCCAGAACTAGTACGAGATTTCGCCCGTTATCGCATGCCACCAGGCTAGGCTTGACGCTCAGCGGCACCAACCACTCATCATTCTGTTTTTCCATGCCCATTTACAGTTCCTGCACAGTGTGGGGTTTTGCCCCCAAACAGATGAGTTTCAAAACAGCCTGCTGTGGTTTCCCCCTGGCTTTGCTGAAGTTGGTGGTGAAGGTGTTACACTGTCCGGATGAGGAGGTGGTAGAGGTGGAAGAAGAGTAGGAAGAGGAGGCAACAAGAAATGTCCTGCAATCCTCGGTGGCGGTAGGACATACGCCAAACTGCTATCCACATCAGGCCCAGTCGCCACTGCATTTACCAAGAGTACAGTTAGGGAGATATACCATCCCTGCCTGTGCTTACTGGTCCACGTATCAGTAGTTATGTGGACCTTGCCACAGATGGCGTTGTGCAGTGCACATCTGATTTTGTCCGTCACTTGGTTGTGCAGGGCAGTGATGTCTTGCCTGGAAAAGTAGTGGCAGCTGGGAACCACGTACTGTGGGACAGCCACTGCCATAAGGTTTTCAAAAGTTTCTGTCTCTTCCAGACAGAATGACAGCATTTCAAAGGTCAGGAATTTTGAAATGCTGGCATTCAGGGCCAGGGATGATGGGTGGCTAGGGGGTACTTCCTCTTTCTCCCCAGTTTTTTGGGGGTGGACAGCTGAATGCTTCCATGGGACAGTGTGGACATGCTTGGTGTCAGTGGTAGAGATGGTGGTGTTGCTGCCACATCCTGTTTCCAGGGTGGCAGGTGGCAGAGTCACTCCAGAGGAGGAGGAAGAGGCCAATATCGCAGAAGAAGGATCTTTTGTGGTTTTTTAGGTGTGAAGGAAAATATTGAAAAATATAGTATATTGCCGCCTGATTATGCCAGACACTATATTCTCAAATCATGTGTGTGTGTACACATTCCTAAGGTGGGGGTAGCACTCACTTGGGTGGGGGCTATAGACTGGACAGGACGAAGAAAGTATTGATAATGGATACCAGATGTTGGCTAGGATGAACATTGAGAAAGCATGCGTTGTCCATGCATGGAGATGTCCAATGGGGTTGCAGAGAGAGTTTGACCTAACCAATAAGGATAAGACATGTATGTATGGTTTAAAATGGGTATGTATAAGACGAGTGTGGGCCTCCCCCCCTTTGAGCATTTTCCTTTGTGCGATTGAAGCTGTTAATGCTCCTGGCTAGCCGCAATAAACCTTATTCTTTCTGAAGAATTTGTCTTCTGAGTGATATTCCACAACATTTCTTGGTGACCCCGACGTGATCCCGGATACTTGAACCCTACGTGCTGGCAGTGTGACCATAAGGAAAATCTCAGCAGTCCAGGCCTGCGCAATTTATAGGCAAGCAGACACCTTGCTTTGCTAAAGTCTGTCCGCACTGTTTTTTCCTGTGGCCAACATAGTCCAGTAAGTGGGGGGGTTAGTTCGGGTGAAGACACAAAAAAAAAAAAAATTGACATTCTGAAGAAGAATAACGTTTATTAATAGAATATTTATTATTTATGAGTAAAGGGTTACAGTCAGGTTTGCGTCACTGCTGTCCATATCTAATATTGGATTAGATATATTTTTAATTAATTAATCAATTAATGATTGATTGGAAAAAAAATTGGTCCAATTTCGATTAGATTTGGTTCTAAATCCCTAATGAGAAGAAAACACGTGTGAGAAAAAAAAAAGAGATACCCTATTGGTTATGGACCAAAACCTTGGCTTCGGACCAAAGTAGGAAGAGGTCCAGTTAGGGTTTGTGGCATGGCTCACTGGCGATTTATTTCATCAGTGAAAAAGACCTGTATGAGAGAAAGAGATACCCTATTGGCTTTGGACCAAAGTAAGAAGGGGTCCAGTTACGGTTTGCGACATGGCTCATTGGATTAAAAAATAAACCAATGCAAAAGACCCAGAAATTGCGCAAAAATCCCTTGGGTTATGTATTCTATTGTATATGTCAGTGTAATTGTTTTGTGATTGTTGTGTTAACTGTCTGTACTAACCAGTTGTTCCATACGCTGAGTGATTGAAACTCCCCGTTTTGGTAAGCAGACACACCTTTGGTGTGGTGCTCTAGACTGTGGAGAAGTAGAATCCACGACTGTGTTGTTACCTCAGCTTGCATTAAGGTAAGGGGACACTTGCTATGTAGTGAGTGGTGTCAGTAGATGTTACCCTGAGAACGGCAAGTAAGGTGACAAACGAACTATTGTACTAACTGGTGCTGTATTACTAGTATCGGTACCTAGCAGAGCATTGCACAACACTCTGATGGAGTGTTTGTGACCTTGAGTTACACCTCTATTAGGGACATAATTTACTAATATCTTTTGTGATTTGAGATTGTGATCAGACCAGGACATCTCCATTAACAGTCATGTATCAGGAATACCCTGATGATAAAAAGGAGTTAGAGAAGTGGTGTGGGAAGTGGCACAAAGGGACATTATTGCTTGCTGCCTTCTGGCCAAAGGCAGGAAGCTTTTCTAAAGTCCATTTGAATTACTTTCATACGTATATTGAAGTCACCACATCAGGGAAAGATCAACTACAAATATAGCTGCTGAATAGGGAACAGCAAGAGGTTTCATGTTTACCATCTACAGATGGTGGAAAAAAAAAACAAAACAAAAACCTGATGTAGTCCTTTCTGCCCCACCCCATAACACAAAATCCTAAAGACCCCTGACAAACGGTAAAGTAATTGACTATAGACTAGTTTGAGGCAGTTTATATGAGGAGAGAAGAAAAAAAAAAAAAAAAAAGAAGATGATCTCCCTGGTTCAAATGTAACACGGTTTGGAGCTACTCAGTCTCCTAAAGTATCAAAGCCCCCTCTATGTTTTACCGTCCCCCCTCATCTGTTTCCCATTGACCTCCCTGACCCCTTTGCATTAAGGTAGGGGGGATGGATCTGGCTGGAGTCTGAAGAAGTGACCAGCAGGAGGAGGGGGAAGCTGAAGGGTTAATGGTTTAAAAAAAAAAAGAATCAGACTCTTGGATAGATAATTGCAGAGAAACAGGGAGAATATTATTGTAGCCCCTTCTGTAATTATCTGGATGGAGTAACCAATATAGAAGTCAATTTCCACATGTATTTCCAGGAGAAGGACTTTTTAGACAAACAACAATTTAGGCAGCTAAGGGTTGTGCATATGGTCAGTTATGAAATAATTGTAATAACTGATTGCCTAATTAAGCTTGATGGACCCAGTTTACTGGGTAACGTTTAAGATATAACTGGCCTTTTGATGAATTTTGCAATTAGACATAATACATTGTGTGTGTTAAGGAACAGCAGACCACAGCAATGTAAGTAGAAAGGGGACTTACGTGGA
This sequence comes from Rhinella marina, assembly GCA_900303285.1. Taxonomy (NCBI): domain Eukaryota; kingdom Metazoa; phylum Chordata; class Amphibia; order Anura; family Bufonidae; genus Rhinella; species Rhinella marina. Next base: position 1,249 of record ONZH01004556.1, on the reverse strand, counting down.
TTATGACGTGTGTGAGGTTGAGTAAAGGTTGGCATATGTGCTACTACAGAGGTAAGATGAGTGTAGGTGAGAGCAAACTAATTCCATAAACTGCATGTTATAACACTCTTGGAAGGATTAAGGGTATGTTGATTGGCATATAAGATTGTATAAGACCTGATCGTAGATTTCCCATTTTATAATTGTGAGTAAGAGTGTCTATGGAGTCAGTCAGGTGAAGCTAGAGGGGCTTCTGTGTAGTCTGGATGCACCCCTCTCCCCTCCTTGGAGGATGAGGTATGGCCAGCATAGACAGAGGAAAGAAGGAAGCTGGGGAATGAGGTCTCGAAATGATGACATAGGAAAAATGCCAAATGAAGGTGGAGGCATGAGGATGTGCTGCTGATTGTAGAATGGTTAACAGATGGAAAGTCTAAAGAGAAAAAAGAGCAAATCTTCAGGGCTTTGTTCTCTAGCAGGGAGTCAAAATATGAGATGGATAAAAGTAAGGGATATCGGATGAGGTCGGTGATAACATGGAAGTGGTTAATTGTACATGTACCCCTGAATTGTAAAGCGCTGTGAAATATGTTGGTGCTATATAAATAAAGATTATTATCATATGTAATGATATTAATTAAGGTTGTTTCTCTCTTCTATGAGATGGAGATGCTGTGAGATATACCATTGCTTTATTTGCTTTATTGTGTGAATGAAGAATGCATGGAATGTAGGGTGTGGTGTGTGATACCTCTGTAACTGAGAATGTGAAGAGTACTCTCCTAATAACTATACATGGTAATCAATATCCTAAAAAGAAGTAAAATAAATTGGATAAATCCACGTGGTAAAAAATTAAAAAATTAGCCAATTGTTAAAAGTAATATGGTTCTTTAATTATGAAACCAACTGTTTTAGGAGTTTTATTTGCAGCTATATCTAATGGACGTCGGGAATGCCTGGAGTCTTCTTGCTGATCACTTATACTTCCTCCCAAATGTTTGCTTAGGTGAATATTTTATTTGTAGCAATAATGAAAACCCTGACAGAACATCTGAATAAGAAATTGGTTTGGAGCTCCAACTAATATTTTTATGTTGAAAAGTGTTATGTCAAAAGGGGCCCTTTGTCTGTTTTATGTTGGTATTGTGCGTTATGTGTTGTATGTTATATATGTTATGTGTTAGGACATCTGATTAGGACCAGTGCACTGTTAAACACCAAAGTAGAACTGACTTAGGAAACATGGTACATTTCACCAGACCCCAAG
>ONZH01004555.1:0-74053 GCA_900303285.1 Rhinella marina | reverse complement strand
CCCGGAAACCTGGGGTCCTCCAGGCGCAGTGCTCCCCGCTCCGTTCTGGCTATAGGCGCGGGTCCCAGCGGGGGACCCGCACCTATAAGACAATGGGGGCATATCCTAGCGATATGCCCCCATTGTCTAAGATGAGAATACCCCTTTAAGCTTCTTCCCAAAGATAGTTCTAAATAGTGCTGAACCCCTTCAGTGCATTAGAAAGATTTCACCACTCAGAATCTCCATCCAGCAGTTGCATTTAAAGGAGTATTCCCATTTGGGACATTTATGGCATAGCTATAGGATATGGCATCAATGTCTGATACTGTAGGTGCAGGTCCCATCTATGGGACTAGACCCACTCCTATCTCAGGAACATGGCCCCGAAGAGAATGGTGAGCAAGCCGCATATGAATGGCCACCTTATAGTCACAGCAATAGGACTTACGAAAAATAGCAGTGACTGGAGGGTGGCCATACATGCACTCCTTGTTTTCCATTAACTGCTATTGGACTACCGAAAACGGCCAATTACACTAACTCAGCTATTATCAGAAGTGTGGAGAGGATGCCGTACATGTGAAGTGTGCTCTCTATTCACAATGGGGCCCAGTTTTTGAGATAGGAGAGTGTCCCAGAGGTGGAACCCACACCTATCAGACATATCTAGAATATCCTATTGTTATGCCAGATGGGACAACCCCTTTAAAGCTTTATTAAAGGACTGTCATATCACAAACATAGAAGGCATATCATTAGGATATTTCAGCAATGTTAATCTGTTTGAGTGTGATCATTGTAAAACCTCTTTCAACTATGGAAGGGGAAGTATGCTTTTGCCAGGAGGCCACATGGATGGCCTTTATAGTCAATCACCATCTCTGAGATCGCATGGAATCCACTACTGACCAGACTTCGTGCCATATCCTTTGTCTTTGAGGAAAACTGAGACATATGGAGGAACTTCTGAGTAGTGGAAATGTTTATGCAGTGTTGAAGAATGTTTAAGTTTCTGAATATTCTGATATTCCTTCATCAATGTTATCGTCAAATACATACATCTCCACAATATGTCAGAATTCAGAACATCATATTTATCTGTTTATACTCTCTAACGGGGTTGACTTACATCTTCTTACCTCTAATTTTTCTTCATAATTAGAATACAATATGTTAAGTTTGGATGATAAAAAGGCCAGCATTTAATAGAATCACTAGGTCATGGAAAACTTTGTTGTCAGCACAACTTCTGACATGTCATATATAGACAATAGAGAAGCTGTCAACAGTGTGGGTCATACCACTGTGATCCACACCAATCAACTAAGCATCACAGGTGCTCCACTGAACGCAGTGCGTCTTTGGTTCCTGTGGTCCTACTATGGATAATATACTGTATGGCCTGTACAGAGGCCTCCAAGTAAAGAAGGCAGAGGCATCACAATGCTCAGTGATGAGCCACAGCTTCTGTAGTCAGTGAAGGTCTCGGCCTCCCGCTCTGATGACAACTTCCCACTTGTCTCTATTACATTTCACAGTTTTACAGAACGAAGGTGACCCTTTCATGGAACACTTTTTTAAAGGCACTAAATGACCTTGTACTGAAGAAGTGCTGTTAATAAATGTAATTATCTGTGTGGTCAAGTTTTATATACACTGGTATGCAAAACTATAGTAGTGGGAAATTTTTTTAAAAAATGCTGAGAAGATAAGAGGCTAGAATCAGTTCAAATACTGTATACACACTCAAGATGTTAAAAGGGTTGTCTACCTCATTGATCCCCTGACGATACTTCCCAGGTCCTCCAATGGTCTCTGCTTCCTGGTCATTGCTGAGAGGGAGTGGGTCTTCTCAGCCAATCACTGGCTGAGGGACCAGGAAGTAGAGACTGGCGGGCTACCTGGGGAGCTTTGGAAAGGAAGCAGTGGGGACGCTGGAGAGCTCAGTATTTTTGTTTTTAAAGGTGTCGTGAAGCTTCTTTTTTTCTTAATTTGCACCCCAGCCAGCTATATCTGTGGAAAAATCCATACTCATAAATCCATTTTGGCTCCTTGGCTCTTTTCACTGGTCTTCTGGTCCCCGCCCTGTAAACTTTCTCATAGAAAGGGTCATGTGTACCGTCTTTAGTGATGGTGTGTCCCCAAGGGGCACATATATGTAAGGTCACCTGCTGTTTTAGGACATGTCACCAATGAGGCTGCAGAAGAACATGTGACCCCCTCCACATGGGGACCAGAAGATCAGAGCCAGGTAGCCAAAACGGAGAAACGGGGAGAAGGTAAGTATAGATCTGGTAGTATAACCGGCTGGGGTACATATTTAAAAAAAATGCTGGTCAACCCCTTTAGGTCATTCTAACCCCTTTAATGTATAAATCACATGTAGTAAGCTCTTAAATCGCCCACTGATGGCTGCGACATCCAGAATTTTACCAATTTTATTAACTCTATAACTATGTGTGGCAAAACATGATCACAGACCAATCTAATTATATACATGATGGCTAAGGGTGGGCACTCATGTTGATCTTTGCGGCACATTACATTACAGTAATTGTACAATCTGTGTAATAGATTCATTTTAGAGACGCATCATCCCATTGACTGTATAATATCCCAGAGGGCTAGGCCCTAAGAAGTGCTGTCAGTTTTTTTTTCTTTGAAAAGAAAGAATGTTTTTTCTTTACGGGATTGGTGGGGAACTCGGAAGGGATGGGCGGCATCATCCCCTACCTTCTCTTTGCAGGTTGAATTCCTCCTCGGGATTGAATGCTCTCCCTAGAAACAAACACATAATGACATTTCAATAGATAGATAAGTAGATCAGAATGGTCAAAGCTTGAAATCCCCCTATTTGGGGAAATTATTCTTCTCATCTTAGTTATTTCTGATAATTATGGAAAAGTGAAGCTCTGTGGTGATGCTAAACTTGGGATACATACAGCGTCAGACTGGGGTACCTAGGGCCCACCAGTAAAATTCATTTTCGGGGGTCCACTATACAGCTACATGCAAATACTACCTGCTCACATAGCAGCAGGCAGCGATAAGATGCTCAATATTATTGATTATGGGGTTCGTGCAACAACTTTCAGAAGACGGGGCCCTGGGGAAAGACAATATTGGTTGGCCTGTCTCTGTACCAAGAAGTCATCTCAGCCACCTGATGCATCTATAGTAATAAACTGGGTAGTCTTTTACATAATTTACCCAGTTTATATATATGGACATAGGCTGGTTGAGATGCTGTGCTGAAGTTCCCCTTTTATCAGGGGCCCACATGGGGATTCACCTGTTCCCTGTGGGCCAGTACAAGCCTGGATACATATTGTACATGCAGTCATACCTTAAGGGTATGTACACCAAGGATTTAATTTGCCACATAAAATATCTGTTGCATTTCTCTTGGAATTTACTGCAAATTTTCTGGATTTGATATGGATTTCGATCTATGATGATGCAGTATTCCAAATGGTTAAATATTATTACAAGAGTTAATGCAATGTTATTGAGTGAAATGTTGTGATTTATTGTGTTTTATATGTATGTAATAGCAATGTATAGGTAACCGAATGGTTAACATACTGGGAGACTGTTTAGGTTACCAGGGTAATGGACTTGATTTGCCCCCTGGTTAGTGAGTCTAGTCTGACCAGAGCAACGTAGAAGACATATGCGTGAAAGCTCCTGCTATCCAGGCCCAAGTTTAGAGAACCTTAGTCTCTCGGACTTCATCTGCCAAAGGAGCAACTCTACTACCAGGGTACCCCTGAGGAAGAAGATCTGACATATTAGAAGGTCCCAAACCTTATTCAGGCTGTGCTGACAAGATAGTAAGGTATTCACTTGTTTCTGTTTTGAGTCAGACTGGCAATCTGTACCTGAAATCTGCACCCCTGAGTTCAGGAATTTCAGAAGAAGTTAACAAGAACCTCATTGCATGCCAGTGAGAGCCACAAAGTACTACAACTACCATCATTGTTGCTGCCTATAATCTGCTATTGGGAGAGGATTACACTGTGATATACACAGTCAAGTCACATTATTAGGACCACTTCCTACTTTCGGGTCGGTAGCGAGTAGTTCACAGAGGAAGTCCCGTGTGGTGAGCTGGCTTGGTGGGTATATAAGGTGTGTGATGGGCTGTCTGCACACATATCCCTCATTGCTGTCATGGGTTAAAGGGGCGATTTATCAGAGTTGCTAAAAAGGGGTGATCATTGGCTTTCAGGCCAAGGGTGACAGTATTTCTGAAACTGTTCTCGTGCTGCTGTAGTGAAAGTATATTGTGATTGGACAAATGGCACCACTGCAAATAAGCAACGTGGAAAATGCAGAGCACCACGTGCCATTGATGAAGGAGGTGAACGTTAGCTACAGAGGTGCAAGAGGGAGGACCGAAACACTACAGTGGAGCAGCTCACCACCAAAATGAACCAGGGGGCTACCAGGCATGTGCCTAAGACAACAGTTTAGGCATACGCCTGGTATGGGGCTCCTAAGCAGACGTATGGCCACTGAACATCTGCTAACGAAGTCATATCAGTGGAAAAGTCTTAAATTTTTGTGGCAGTATCGGAATTGGACCTGCGTTGATTGGCAAAGGGTAGCTTTCTCAGATGAGTCACGTTTTTGCTTAAAGAAGAACTCCCAACAAAAATTTTATTCCATGTCCTGCTAGAAATGTACATGATATAATCTGTAGTGAATGTCATTTTCTTATCAGTGTCTGAATTTTTGACTTACAGTCATGGCCAAAAGTTTTGAGAATGATACAAATATTAATTTTTACAAAGTCTACTGCTTCAGTTTTTATAATGGCAATTTGCATATACTCCAGAATGTTATAAAGAGTGATCAGCTTAACAGCAGTTACTTGCAAAGTCAATATTTGCCTAGAAAATGAACTTTATCCCCCAAAACACATTTCAACATCATTGCAGCCCTGCCTTAAAAGGACCAGCTAACATCGTTTCAGTGATTGCTCCATTAACACAGGTGTGGGTGTTGATGAGGACAGGGCTGGAGATCAATCTGTCATGATTAAGTAAGAATGACACCACTGGACACTTTAAAAGGAGGCTGGTGCTTGGCATCATTTTTCTCTTCTGTTAACCATGGTTATCTCTAAAGAAACACGTGCAGTCATCATTGCACTGCACAAAAATGGCCTAACAGGGAAGAGTATCGCAGCTAGAAAGATTGCACCTCAGTCAGCAATCTATCGCATCATCAAGAACTTAAAGGAGAGAGGTTCCATTGTTGCCAAAAAGGCTCCAGGGCGCCCAAGAAAGACCAGCAAGCGCCAGGACCGTCTCTTAAAAGTGTTTCAGCTGCGGGATCGGGCTACCAGCAGTGCAGAGCTTGCTCAGGAATGGCAGCAGGAAGGTGTGAGTGCATCTGCACGCACTGTGAGGCGGAGACTCTTGGAGCAAGGCCTGGTCTCAAGGAGGGCAGCAAAGAAGCCACTTCTCTCCAGAAAAAACATCAGGGACAGACTGATATTCTGCAAAAGGTACAGGGAGTGGACTGCTGAGGACTGGGGTAAAGTCATTTTCTCTGATGAATCCCCTTTTCGATTGTTTGGGACATCTGGAAAACAGCTTATTCGGAGAAGACGAGGTGAGCGCTACCACCAGTCTTGTCTCATGCCAACTGTAAAGCATCCTGAAACCATTCATGTGTGGGGTTGCTTCTCAGCCAAGGGAATCGGCTCACTCACAGTCTTGCCTAAAAACACAGCCATGAATAAAGAATGGTACCAGAATGTCCTCCGAGAGCAACTTCTCCCAACCGTCCAAGAGCAGTTTGGCGATCAACAATGCCTTTTCCAGCATGATGGAGCACCTTGCCATGAAGCAAAGGTGATAACTAAATGGCTCAGGGAACAAAACAGAGATTTTGGGTCCATGGCCTGGAAACTCCCCAGATCTTAATCCCATTGAGAACTTGTGGTCAATCATCAAGAGACGGGTGGACAAACAAAAACCTACAAATTCTGACAAAATGCAAGCATTGATTGTGCAAGAATGGACTGCTATCAGTCAGGATTTGGTCCAGAAGTTGATTGAGAGCATGCCAGGGAGAATTGCAGAGGTCCTGAAGAAGAAGGGTCAACACTGCAAATATTGACTTGCTGCATTAACTCATTCTAACTGTCAATATAAGCTTTTGTTACTCATAATATGATTGCAATTATATTTCTGTATGTGATAAAAACATCTGACAAACACACATAAAAACCAGAGGGCAGCAGATCATGTGAAAATAGAATATTTGTGTCATTCTCAAAACTTTTGGCCATGACTGTATATCATCCTGAAGTTTCTTATCCGTGTCATGTGACCAGCAATTAGACCCACCAACTCACACATAGACTTATGTGTGGACAGGAAGTCTAATTCTCTATTTATTCCTATGAGACTGAAAGTGAGGCTCCCATAGGAATGAATAGAGCAGTTACTGGCTTCCTGTCCTGGGTCAGTTGGAGGTCAGGGAGTTGGTCACATGACCCAGCTACAATAAGAAGAGAGGTTTTTACTCACAGAAACAGTCACTTATAAGAAAATGACAATCACTACAGATTATATCATGCACCTTTCTAACAGGTCAGAGAATGAAAATTTTTGCGGGAGTTCTTCTTTAATCGAATGGATGACGGTGGCGTGTCAGGTGAGAAACAGAGAACAAACACCTTGCAACCATTGCTGGAAGAACTCTCTGGGTCCACTTATCCATGTGGAAGGCACTCTCAACCAATTTGGGTATGAATTCAATCCTTGCAGATCACATACGCCTATACATGCCGAATGTCTTCCCTGGGACAGATGGGATCTTCCAGCAAGACAATGCAACATGTCACACTGCAAGAAATGTCCAAGATTGGTTGGAAGAGCATGACCAAGTACAACCCTGGCCCCCTAATTCTCCAGACTTGAACCCAATTGAGCCTCTGTGTGACCGCCTTGCTTGTGGTGTTCATTCTATGGATCCTCCCCCACGCACCCTGCAGCAGGTGTGGGATGAACTGCAATCAGCATGGCTCCACATACCTGTGACAACCTACCAGGACCTTACTGAGTCACTCCCAGCCCATGTAGCAACGGTTATTCTGGATATTAGCAGGTATAATAATGTGACTTGACTGTGTATATATACTTTACTGCCGTATGTACTACTACTCCCATCTTCAATTCAGTAAAGAAAGACTTTATTTATTGCAATCGGTGGGCTTGGTTATTGACTCCATCATCCACCGGTGATGAAATGCTCCAATGCTCATATCATAGGGGCTGGAGGGGTGAAGGTGGGGATATGTCCAGGTTTAGCTCTGATCAGGGACAACCATGCTCAGGTACCCTAAAAGTAACCTCCATCATCCGCCAGCCCTGCATCTGTCCTTCTGCCTTGCACCCAGGCAAACTGTTCATCAAGGGCACCGCAACTTCCACCAGGCAGGAGCCCCAACACTAGGTTGTGCCCCGAAGGAAAAAAGGGTGCGCCCTTCAGTTACTACACGGCCCAGGGGGGCGACAGGGTGGAGCAAGCTATCGTGAACTGTGAATACTACTACCACAATCATCACCACTACTGCTCCTCCCATCCTAGCCTCCTCTTCGGGTCGTTGCAATTGCACAGGGTTAAATCTGCAGTGAAAATTCACATTAATAGACCACCTCGATTTAAAGCGTTGCCATGATTATGTAAGTTTTATCTTCATACTCACTTCTATTCCGACGCTGTGCTCCCACAAACCGGCTGTAAAATGCACTCAGTGGACTCCGGTGCTCACTCACATAATGGAGAGGACTCAAAGAAGAGTCCAGTGAGTGCATTTTACTGCTGGTTTGTGGGAGCACAGCGTCAGAATGGAAGTGAGTATGAAGATAAAACTTACATATTCGGATTCAGCATCACTTACACTATACACCGCTTAGTTCAGGGGGTGTTTCGGTGATGACAGGTTCCCTTTAAAGGTCAATATCAGCACAGATATTTTTTTTGCTAGCACATGGATCAGGTTTTGTAAAAACTCATCCATACTTCTGTAAATGCTCCAGGTTTTTTGCATGCAGTTCTGGTGCAAAGGTCAGGACTGTATCCCTCACGTACCAGGCCGACAACCACTTCTTCCAAACAATGACTCCCTCTAGGCAGCAAGATATGTGTCTTGGCACAAGCCAGCGCAATGGCAACTCTATGAACAGCACATAAGACACATGCAGTGCATACACCACGGTAGCGGTCAGCAGCCTGCACAAAGAGACGCTAGTCAGACAGGAGACCAAGGAGTGAGAACAAGTTTAAAGAAGACTGTTAATAGTGCATTGTATCGCATTATTTACAAGGGTATTGTGTGACAATACGTGAATATTCTTTTTGCTATATTCTGGCACAGTATGGTACTAACTGCGCACTGTATAAGACTATAAGGTATCATATACACTATGTATACGAGTATTGTGAGACATTATATGATAATTTATTACTTTCAGCACTGTATAGGATTATTAGGGTATTGTATAGCATTCTGTGAAATCTATACACTACTTTTATGGCTCTGCACAGTACTAATTGTGCAATGCGTGCCAATATATGGGTGTACTTTTTTACTAATATATTGTAGTACTATTCAGGCACTGCCTGCACGATATATGTGGGCACGATAGGGGAGGGTTATCATGAGGGGAAGTTTTGAAGTTTTCCTTGAGTCCATGTTGCCATCGTTTGTGCCAAATTGGTGCATAAAAGTAAGGTAAGTTTCAGACTATCGATAAAACCATCCGGCAGGCTCTTCCAGCAGAGGAACATCCTGCCAGAGTTCATCATATCTTACATAGCTAGATACTGCCTTTGACTATAATGGGACCTGGTGGGGATCCGGCCTGTTTGCGGCTACATCAGATACGTTGGTCTTAACGTTAGCGTGAAACTAACCTTACACTTCTGTCTAGAGCTGTTACTCCAGTTGTTTTGCCACCCCCTATCGGAGTAAGATTGCAGATTTTTTGTGACTTTCTAATAAGTTGCATTTGATAAATCTGGAGTACACCTACTCACCTAGCGACCCCCCCCCCCCCCACACACTTTCAAAAGTCCCACATTTTTCTGCAAAATTCTCATGTGCAAACATTTCCCCCTTTTTTACAGAAGACAACCAAGGTATTCACAATTACCCCCTATACATTTAGAATTGTAGAAGAGCATATATACATTAGATAATAGGATACAGTTAGATAATAGTATTCGGCCCCCTAGAACTTTTCAACCTTTTGCCACATTTCAGGCTTGAAACAAAAAGATATAACATTTTACATTTTTGGTGAAGAATCAACAACAAGTGGGTCACAATTGTGAAGTGGAACGAAATTTATTGGATCATTTAAACTTTTTTTATAATAATAAAACTGAAAAGTGGGGCGTGCAAAATTATTCGGCCCATTTACTTTCAGTTCAGAAAACTCACTCCAGAAGTTGATTGAGGATCTCTGAATGATCCAATGTTGTCCTAAATGACTGATGAAGATAAATAGAATCCACCTGTGTGTAATCAAGTCTCCGTATAAATGCACCCGCTCTGTGATAGTCTCAGGGTTCTGCATCATGAAGACCAAGGAACACACCAGGCAGGTCCATGATACTGTTGTGGAGAAGTTTAAAGCCGGATTTGGATACCAAAAGATTTCCCAAGCTTTAAACATCCCAAGGAGCACTGTGCAAGCAATTCATATTGAAATGGAAGGATATCAGACCACTGCAAATCTACCAAGACCCCAGCCGTCCCTCTAAACTTCATCTCAACAAGGAGAAGACTGATCAGAGATGCAGCCAAGAGGCCCATGATCACTCTGGATGAACTGCAGAGATCTTACAAGCTGAGGTGGGAGAGTTCTGTCCATAGGACAACAATTGGTCGAACTCTTCACAAATCTGGGCCTTTATGGAAGAGTGGCAAGAAGAAAGCCATTTCTCAAAGATATCCATAAAAAGTCTTGTTTACAGTTTGCCACAAGCCACCTGGGAGACACCAAAACATGTGGAGAAGGTTCTCTGGTCAGATGAAACCAAAATCCAACTTTTTGGAAACAATGCAAAACAATACTGTTTGGCGTAAAAGCAACACAGCTCATCACCCTGAACACACCATCCCCACTGTCAAACATGGTGGTGGCAGCATCATGGTTTGGGCCTGCTTTTCATCAGCAGGGACAGGGAAGATGGTTAAAATTGATGGGAAGATGGATGGAGCCAAATACAGGACCATTCTGGATGAAAACCTGTTGGAGTCTGCAAAAGACCTGAGACTAGAACGGAGATTTATCTTCCAACAAGACAATGATCCCAAACATAAAGCAAAATCTACAATAGAATGGTTCAAAAATAAATGTATCCAGGTCTTAGAATGGACAAGTCAAAGTCCAGACCTGAATCCAAATGAGAATATGTGGAAAGAGCTGAAAACTGCTGTTCACAAACGCTCTCCATCCAACCTCAAAGAGCTCGAGCTGTTTTGCAAGGAAGAATGGGCAAGAATTTCGGTCTCTAGATGTGCAAAACTGATAGAGACATACCCCAAGCGACCGCAGCTGTAATCGCAGCAAAAGGTGGCGCAACAAAGTATTAATGCAAGGGGGCCAAATAATTTTCCACGCCCCATTTTTCAGTTTTATTATTACAAAAAAGTTTAAATGATCCAATAAATTTTGTTCCACTTCACAATTGTGACCCAATTGTTGTTGATTCTTCACCAAAAATCTAAAATGTTATATCTTTTTGTTTGACGCCTGAAATGTGGCAAAATGTTGAAAAGTTCCAGGGGTGCCGAATACTTTCGCAAGGCACTGTAGATAGATCAGTGTTCAGTGCCAATAAAATTAAATTAGGGAAAAACTATATAAATAATTTCCTAATATTTATAGGAAATTATGGTTCCAAGATAATACAGGATGTTTGATAGGACACATTTTAAATTCATATGTCTTTAATTCTAACACATTACACTGAACAAATTAGCCAGCGCCCACTTGTGTCCATTCTATGAATAGCAGCAATGTCTTTTATGTACATTTATGCTCAGGTACTATTAGAAGTAACCCGTCACATTGTACATGCATTCCTATATACAGGCAGCATGTTATAAAGCAGGAAGAGCTCAGCAGATTGATGTGCAGTTTTGTTGGAAAAGAACCAGTATTTTATTTATATGCATTCCTCAAACGCTGAAATTACAACACTAGGAAGATAAATTCATGCAATTATGCAAATCAAGATTGATAGACATGTTAATGATATGAAATAATGAGAAAAAATGTTCAAAATATCTCAATTTATCTAGTATCGAATATGAGCGCCGCACCTAGAACTACGCTCTCATTCAGAAGACCGTATGTGTTTTGTGGAACGCCCTATGATAGAAATGCCTATCCTTGTCCGCATCTGAAGACAAGAATAGGACATGCTCTTTCTTTTTTGTGGGGTACGTTGTGCTGCCTGCATCTTTTGTGGCCTCATTGAAATGAATGGGTCGGCATCCATTCCACAAAATTGCGTTACAGATGCGGACACATAAGTACTAGTGTTGAGCGAATCGATTTGTTAACAGGGCCAGGCCAGATTACATCACCACAGCCTGGCCCTGTCAATCAAAGCATGGGGGAAGGGGCTTGTTGCACCATTCAGCTCATCTGCATAATAGGAACAAATGTGATATCAAAGGATTAGAGCCGGAAAGGGGATAGAAATGTTTTATTCCCATCAGCAAACACTATCTAACAGGGAGGTCTGGGGTAACTGATTTCCTGTACAGGCTGGACCTCGGGGCTGCAAGCCTAGAGGAAAGCCTGGCATGACAAGGGGTGGAGGGAGTGTAGCTGGTGTGGGAGGACTAGGAAGGGGTTAATTTAGAGGAGAATAGTGGAGACGGTTAGGGGAGGGGTTTAGGCTTTATAAGGGTGGGGAGAAGTGGGAAAAGGGGCCATTTTATGGAGAGAGGACAACGTGTAACTGTTTTGGTTGTGGGGTTTTGTTTTGGGGACTGGGGGGGTCTGGTAAAAATAGTGTGGGGGGGTTTTGGTTGGTAGGTAGGTGGTTTTTATATGTTGGCCAGGCTCGGAAGTTCTTTTGTCATGGCGGCCGGGGGCGGTGGTGGGTCCTTGGAGTTGGTGGATATGGTGGCTATGGCGGGGTGGGGAGGGAGCCAAAAGGGGCTCTGGACTCCCCAGGTATTCATTAAAAGAGGAGGAGATGGCGGGTGCCTGCCCACGGTTGTGGCTCATCGGTATTGGTTTCTGCCTCTGAGCTGGCGGTTAACGGCTAGAGGTAACTTATTTAAGTTAATTAAGGAGTCGGGCAGGTATTCGTCAGGTTTGGGGCTCCAAGGACCCTCCCCGTGTAATTTATGGTTCAGGTGGGAAGGCCTTTTAGTTAGGTGGTTTTAAGTTAAGGTTATTTATGGTTATTTATGTATTTATGTAATAATAAATGGCTGCTGTGGCCAATTAAATCCACCTACTGCGTGGCGTCTTTATTGAAGGGGATGTTGCATGGAATAGGGGAACGACTCGACAGTACACTGGTCATGTAAACAAAGTAACTTCTTACATTCCCCAACCACCAAACCAATAACATGCATGGATTTATGGGTTATACATTACAATCTTCTTTCCAATGCCTGGTGTATAATGAATTGTTCAATAGGGAAATCATGCAAGATTAGGTTCACTTCTGACTCATGGAAAGTGCACCATTTTCCAAACTTCTGTCCCCACCAAAACAGTAAAGCGAGTGCAATCTACAGATTACACAGGGACCATTACATTTTTAAAATGAATGGATAATCAAAAGTTTTGGAAAAAGTCCAGAGTATTTAAATCAGAGTAATCCAGAGTATTCTAACCTCTAAAGCAGGGCTGGCCAACCTGCGGCTCTCCAGCTGTTGCAAAACTACAACTCCCAGCATGCCCAGTCTGCCTACAGCTATCATCCTACAGCAGGGCATGGTGGGAGTTGTAGTTTTACAACAGCTGGAGAGCCTCAGGTTGGCCAGCCCTGCTCTAAAGGAACAACTTTTAGTAAATGAGGCAGTGGAAAAAATGGTCCAAGGGTCATTGAAAGAGGTTTAGGCAGAAACCCTTCTGTCCCGTGTGGGGGGCCTGGTATGATCCTTGGTATGGGACCCTTACTTCTCTATGTACACCACTGTGCCCAGGCCCAATCCACCGAAAAGACGAATCTATAAATGTCATATAACATGCTGGAGCAAGAACAACTAGGGTAAAAAGGTGCAGTATGGGCACATTTTGGGAATGTAAGGGCACTTGTATGGCACTACATAGAACTCAGGGGTGTAACTAACATAGCAGCAGACCATTCAACTGCTATGGGGCCCAGGGCAAGAGGGGCCCAGTTGTAGTTGGGATTATCTCCTCTTCAACTGGAAGTGAAAACTTGGTCAGGACTCCACCCTCTAAAACAGGCATGCCCAATCTGCGGCCCTCCAGCTGTTGCAAAACTACAATCCCCAGCATGCTTGGACAGCCTATAGCTATCAGCCTACAGCAGGGCATGGTGGGAGTTGTAGTTTTACAACAGCTGGAGGGCCGCAGGTTGAGCATCCCTGCTCTAAAGGAACAACCTTTAGCAAATGAGGCAGTGGAAAATGGACTAAGGGTCATTGAAAGGGGTTTAGGCGGAAAACCTTCTGTCCTGTGTGGGGGGCCTGGTCTGATCCTTGCTATGGGCCCTTATTTCTCTATGTACGCCACTGATAGCACTAGTATCTGAGTTCTCTACCCTTATAGAGTACAAGGCACTAATGTTATCAGAAAAAGTTGCAAAAGCAAACTCATGAAATTCTGCTCATGTAAAGGAAAAGTTAGATCATCATGAGGTGATCCATTTCTCTTGCTCTTTGATGCACATTCAACAGATTTCATGATCTTTGTTGTACTAGAACAAAGAAAGATCTACTTTGGTGTACACCAGACTTACTGGACCTCCTGTTTAGGGTCCATTCACACGTCCGTGTGTCATTGCGGACCGCACATGGCCGGCTCTACAATAGAAATGTCTTTTCTTGTCCGTGGATGCGGACAAGAATAGGACATGTTCTATTTTTTTGCGGGACCGCGGACCGGAAGTGCGGATGCGGACGGCACACTGTGTGCCATCCGCATCTTTTGCAGCCCCATTGAAAGTGAATGGGTCCGCACCCATTCCACAACGGACGGATGCGGACACCATTTGCGGACGTGTGAATGGAGCCTTAGATAGTTATTTCTGCTGACAACCCCCTTGGTATGGGAGCCACCTTGAAGTCCTGAAGAAGGCTGATTTTGCCTAGGAAAGTCTCAGCCAGTCCGGCAGCTACATCTGACAAGTTAGGGTAGAGGCTATTTATCTGGGCACTGCATGACATAGCTGGGCATTGTGTGATGATGGGCACTGTGACATCCAAGCAGTATAGTGTTGTATGGGACTTAGAGAGTGGATAAAATAGGAGGCCATGACTGAAAGCAACCTAATACATCAGATCATAAGTACTTACCAGAGAGGTGGAGCGCTTGGTCCTGAAGCGCAGCTGCTTTTCAAATGATTCAGAGAATTCTTGTATAGAATTTGATCGCTTTTTCTGTCCCTTGCTCTCAGGCACTGAGGAATCAACTGAGAATATTTTGCTTAATTTGGAGTGGTAGTTGCTTTTGGTGTCTTTATCCCCGTGAGGTTCTTTGCATCCCTTCAAATATACAGGAGACGGTGCTTTGGAAGAAGAGTGGAACCTGGCCACATGCATGGCAGAGAGCTGGGCCTGGAGAAAGAGAATGAAGTTTCAGTAACCATAAAATAATGGAAAGAGTATTATCGCTGTAGTAATCAATGGAGACACAAAGCTGCATCAAAAATGATTTTAAAAAACACAGATAAATTTAAAAGTTATGAATTTGAAGCGGTATACAAGCACTTATACCTTAAAAGTATAAGAAAAACTTAAAGGGGTTGGACACCCTAAGTATCAAAAATCCAAAGTACCCCAGACAATAGCCAATATCATGAAGTATTTCTATCAGGTGACATGTACTGGCTGTACGTCATTTATCTAACCTGTTCACCATGACACACTTCCTTGGAGGAGCTCCCTCAGAAAGGCTGTGTGGGAGGGGCAGCTGCAAAGTGAAAGTAAAAATCCCAGCATGCACTGCAGCAAGCATGTCTAGAGTAGCAGTCACATGACCTCCCTGCCCACCTGTGTTCCCATAGAGACAGGAGCCCCTTAGATAATATCAATAACTAAGTTATCAATGAATAACTGCTGTACAGACATAGCAATAGAAAGAACGCCCCAGTCCCACCAGTAAAAGGCAGTGGGGGGGGGGAGGTTTACCCTGTTTAGAAATTTACTGTGGAGCCTAGTCATGTCCAGTTGTGCCACTGGCTGTAAGCCATGAACAGTATCATTTCTCTTGTTCCTAAAAATTGGCGTTAAAAAGTTGCAAACTATGGCCCTGATTTATCATACCCTCACTCCAGAATTCTAGCATCAAAAAGTCGTAAAATAGGGCTTTTGCGACTTTTTACACTCACTTGCGCAAAATTTTGTGACTTTTTTCATGTGTACACCACTCACTCCAGTTTTGTAATATGGGTTGAAAAGTGGGTGTGGTTAGCTATGTTAATGAGTTTCACTCCAGATTTATCATTGAGACTTTTTTTAAAAAGTCGCCAATAAGTCGCAATCTCACTCCAGGAGGAGGTGGAGTAGGAAAAGTGGAGGAGCTTCTCTAGACAGAAGTGTTAGGTTTAAGGACAAGCCAAATTTATCAAACAAGATGTGACATTTGATAAATGTGGCACAAAGTACTCCAGCACAGACTGAAGCAAAACTGACTTCAAATATTCTCCTAATGATAAATTCCCCCCATGTGTTTGCAAATTTTTAACTGTGCTTTTTTTTTTAAAGGGCAGGACAATGGCAGAGAGAGGGCGTGACCAGTCACCCCAACAAATTTATGTTCATTTTCACCAGTTTTCTGACTCAAATGAAGCCAGAAATCTATGGCTGAGCTATCATAGATTTCTGCTTAAGTGTACGGACTGCCGGAGGATGGGGGCTGTACAGTGGGGGGTAGACCTTTGTTACACAAAAACTCTGATGAATAAATTTGTGCAAATCGATCTGCTCCCGCTACCTTTCTGACACTGTATTGTCACATCATGTCTTCCCCTCACTCAAAGGGTCCCTGCCAAGTAGTGTCACTCCTCTGCACTGTCTCTGTAGCCTGCACCATTTTCCGTTCCCCTGTCCCCACTTCCCCCAGAGAATCCTGCTAAGTAGTGTCTCGCCCTTGACCCCATCCTCCCATAGAGCTCTGACATGTACTGCTAACCCTTGCAAGATGCCCTGTCTGCTATACGCTTTTGGTTTCTAGGTAAAATTCATTAAAGATACTATGTATTCACTGACAGCAGCATTTACACTAGACTATGTACTGACCACAGCATTTACACTAGACTATGGACTGACTGACTGACTGACTGACTGCAGAATTTACACTAGACTATGGACTGACTGATCACAGCATTTACACTAGACTATGTACTGACCACAGCATTTACACTAGACTATGGACTGACTGACTGACTGCAGAATTTACACTAGACTATGGACTGACTGATCACAGCATTTACACTAGACTATGTACTGACTGATCACAGCATTTACACTAGACTATGTACTGACTAACTGCAGAATTAACACTAGACTATGGACTGACTGACTGCAGCATTTACACTAGACCCAGAGAATCCCCAGAGAATCCTGCTAAGTAGTGTCTCCCCCTTGCCCCCATCCTCCCATAGAGCTCTGACATGTAGTGCTAACCCTTGCAAGATGCCCTGTCTGCTACAGTATAAGCTTTTGGTTTCTAGGTAAAATTCATTAAAGATACTATGTATTGACTGACAGCAGCATTTACACTAGACTATGTACTGACGGACCACAGCATTTACACTAGACTATGGACTGACTGCAGCATTACACTAGACTATTGAGTGATTTATCATACCTTTACTCCAGAATTCTGCTGTCAAAAAGTCACAAAATAGGGCTTTTATGACTTTTTTGCCCTCGCTTGTGCAAAAATGTGCAACTTTTTACATTCCCATTTACTGACTGACTGCAGCATTTACACTAGACTATGGACTGACTGCAGCATTTACACTAGATGCAAATAAAATATGTCAAAGTACCCCCAAGGCTATATATTATACTGCAGCGATTCAAATAACAGCAAGGACAGTGTTTGTGCCGCTACAGACATAGGAGAAGATTTAACACTCCCATACACCAGAAAACAAGCTTAAAAAAACTGTCTACATACAGCATTAAAATGTAGGATCTCCGGTGAGGTGAAATTCGTTATCAGCAGATCCAATGGATTTAGAGTTCTAAAATCGAAGTCCGAAGTTATTCACCTAAGTACCGTGAGACTTCAGTAATAAAGAATTTCCCTTGCCGGAGCCCATACATTTGAATGCTATATGGAGATTCGTGTCCATACAGCATTCAAATGTATTGTCTCTGGCAAGGAAAATTCTATGTATGATCGAAAACTTGATTTGCTCAACACTACTCGTCATACATCACGTGTATCCTCTCATAGAACAGCAGATATCAAGACTGGTGCAGAAAACAGCGGTCTAGATAAATCTCCCCTATAAGGTTGATCTCCAGGAGTTCACATTCCACAGGACATCTGTCAGCAGATTTGGTCCTATCAAACTGCTTGACCTGTTGCAACTGAAGGCACCTGTGTTGGTCCCTTGAGAAAAATGATGTTTTAATATATGCAAATGAGCCTCTAGGAGCAATGGGGGCATTGCCATTACACCTAGAGGCTCTGCTGTCTCTGCACCTGCCACGCCCTCTTCTCTTTGATTGACAGGGCCAGTCAGTGAAAACGTCATCACATCTGGTCCTGTCAATAAAAGTGCAGGGGGCTCAGCTGTTGCAGAGAGAGCTGAGCCTCTAGGTGTAATGACAACGCCCCCGTTACTCTGAGAGGCTCATTTGCATATATTAAAACATCATTTTTCTCAGCAATGCGGGCACATATGAACATGGGACCAACACAGATGTCTTCAGCTGACAAGTGCACATGTAACAGGTCAGCCAGGTACAAATCTGATGACAGATGCCCTTTAAGATCCTAGGGTCTAAGCAATACCCTATAACCTCTAATTACACATCAACAAAATCTTACTCCCGTCCTTAAAAAAACAGGCTGAAAGATTTAAGTTACATTGTAAATAAACCGGGTTCTCTGTGAGCAGGACAAGGTCAGGATGGACTTTCAGCTGATGTTTCATATCACTGACATTAGAGATCCTGAAATCGGAGAGGACCTAGAACATACAGAGTATTAGATAGTTGTGTTCCTTTTCATATGCAGAGATTAAAGGGGTAAATCGAGGTTATGATAAGCTGTGCATGTTTGATCATTAAGGGGGCGGACCTCCAGGACCCCCACAAAAGAAGACTTGTGACCCCAGCCTCTCCTCCATTTGATGTTTTTGATCTATTTCATATTACACATAAAATAACCACAATGTTTCAGCGATATCCTAGCCCTTCTCCAGCACAATCAAGGAACAATTATAGGGGCTTTCCAAACCCATGACTTTTTTCTTATAAACAGTATAAAATAACAAAAAGGGCCACAGCACGTTAACCCCTGCTGAGAGGCGGAAACTAGTGAAACTAGCCTAAGACTGATGTCCATGTTCAGGTTGAAGTCGTTTCTGAAACCAAAGCCATGACTGGATTTAAAGGGAACCTATCATCAACTTTATGCTGTCCATACTAACGGCAGAATACAGCAGAGACAGGTAAGTTGATTTCAGCGGTATGTCATTTAAAAGTTAAAAGTAAGTGGTTGCCGAGAACCAACATCACAATCATTGCAGACTAGACCTGGAAAAGAGTCCTGGCCACCTGAGAAGAGTCCTGGTTATTCATGAATTCCTGCTCTCCCTGCCCACCTGCTGATGATAGACAGTTTTCTACCTGGTTTTCTCCTTTTCTGTCTAGGAGAGAACTGCCAGTCATCAGTAGATGGGCGGGGAGAGCAGGAGATTATGAATAACCATGTCTCTTCTCAGGTAGATTTGACTCTTTTCAAGACCTGGGCTGCAATGATTATGACGCTGTTTCTCGGCAACCACTTACTTTTAGCTCATGAGAGACACCGCTGAAATCAGCATTTCTGCCACTATTTTATGCTGCCCTCAGTGAGGTCACCATAAAGTTGATGACAGGTTCCCTTTAAAAACAGAAGACTCATTCTTTCATTTATACATGTTCTCATCTGTTCCTGGCATTGGCTTCAAAAACTGCCTAAAGATACTTTCACGTATGCGTTTTGCACTCCAGTTTTGAGATCTGGCAGATCTGGCAGATTCAATGTCAATGGGGAGAAAACAGAGCGAACCAGATCAGGATGCATTCCGTTCCGGTTTGTTCAGTTTTTTGACCGGACACAAAACCGCTGAAAGCTGCAGTTTTGTGTCCAGTTTGCGAAACTGAACAAACTGGATCCGGTATGAAAATTAATGTAAGAAAAAAAACGGATCCGGCACCCAATGATTTACAATGATTTTAATACCGTATCTGATTGTTCAGTTTCTATTTAATACAACCAAATGGATGTATCTGGATGTATTAAATGAAACGGAAGAGTTTTATTCAGGTTTCGAGATCCTGTGCTGGATTTCAAGACCCGAATAAAAAACACATATGTGAAAGTAGCCTAAAAAACCTAAATTTGGAAACCCAGCTTTAAAAGGGTTGCCCAGGATTTTAATATTGATGGCCTGTCCTCAGGATAGGTAATTAGTATCTGGTCCTATTACTCACACCCCCGCCGATCAGCTGTTTGAGAAGGCAGCAGCGCTGCAGGTGTTTACCGCAGGGGCGGGGCTAAGCTCTGTTCACTTGAATTGAGCTTAGCCCCGCCCAGGCCAGTGATACTAGTCGTGACGTCACTGGCCTACGGTAAACACAGAGAAGGCCGCAGCGCTCCTGCAGCGCCGCTGCCTTCACAAACAGCTGATCGGCGGGGGTCCCGGGTGATGGACCGCCGCCGATCAGAGGCTGATGATCTATCCAGAGGATAGATCATCAGTTTTACAGAACGGCAGAACCCCTTTAAGTCATCATGCCACCAATACAGCCACTGGCTACAGCATTCATAAGTATTACACCTTTTGCTATTTTATACTGTTGTAAGCTGTTTGTAAAAAAAAAAAAAAATATGGCTTTGAGCAACCCTTTTAATGTAAATCCAAATCTGCCAATTATCTTGAGAATCCTTTAAGGAGGAGCTGCCACTTCTCCTGACATGTCTGTTGTAGTAACCACTTGCATTTCCCATGTAATAACAATTCTGGAGCATCTATTATCATTCCTTTATTATTTATACTAGACGTTTGTGAATGAATTGCTAGCAGTCTGCAGTAAGGGTACAGAGGGGTGTTACCAGTCGGGGTGTGTCCCTGCCAGTCTGACATTAGCAGCACTGATTAGACAGAGTCAGACACACCCACTACTTGTAGCACCCATCTGTTCCTTTACTGCAGACTGCTGGCAATTTATTTGTAAACTTCTAGCAGGAATAATACAGGAATGGCACAACATAGAGTCATAAGAATAGATGCTCCAGAATAGTTATTACATTGGGGATACAAATAGTTACTACAAGAGACATGTCAGGAAAGGCGACAGGTCCTCTTTAAGATTTACAATACAACCTTCCATAAATGTATTTCCGCAGTATGTGCATTGGTTAAAATGTATAAAAAAGCCACTGAAATATTTGGCAACAAATCGGTGTGAAAATACAGCACTCTTAAAATCCCATGATCCCCCCCTAATATACAGCTTATTTCAACAGGATAAAAAGTAACATAAATATCTCCGTCAGGAGGACAGAAAGGACATAAATCGGCCGCTGCCTGTCAGACTTCCGCAGTGAACGTGTTTCCTCGGTATTATTAGCTGGATTACTCTGTATAATATATGGCGCAATAAAAGTACTCTGACCTGTAAATCCAAATCTGCCAATTATCTGTCAGATATCTGCACAGTTTCTAAAACTACTCCTAAAGCATCTGTGTTTAGCAGAGGGTGACGGATTAACAGCCTGAATATAGTGCGGACGTGAAAAATAGATGCCTGGCATAACAGTGCAGGAGTCAATAGATAATTAGATGAATGGATGAATCAATGAATAAAAAACTCATCACAGTATATTCAGGCGAAGGAACCCTCCAGGCTCATTCCCCTCAGCTTATGTTTTCTCACTGCAGCTTTATTAGTCTATATAATCGTCCCTGCCCTGATTTTAATACAAATCACTCCTCCATGACCTGACCTCCTGGCGAGCCTATGATAGATCAACAGCCAATCTGAGGAGGCAGAGCTGTGGAGGGAAGGAGGGAGGGGGCAGCAGTCTGAACCAATGATGAGACAGGGGGTGTGTCTCAGGCTACCTCAGACTCCCTGTAGACACTGTAGGCAAACTGTAGTCACAGATCACAGCTCAGTCCTAGCAGCCAAGGAGTAAGATCAGAAGAAAAAAAAATAGCAGGTAGCTATAGGGGGTGCGGAGGTAGCAGTTACTACCGGGCCCAGAAGCCTGAGGGGGCCCAAAGACCCTTGTTCCACATTAGAAGACACCAGTGTTATAGAAAGTGCATTATGGTCAAGTTACACCTCTGGCTGGAGGGAAGGGGTTAGGTCAAGAATTTGGCATGGGGGGTAGTGCCAATTCAATTTTTGCCTCAGGCAGCACAAACGCTATGTACTTCCCTGCCCCCTGGCCACAAGGTACTGAGGGAAGGGGGCCCCAAGCTGAACTCACCAGCTTATACACTCACCAGCTCCTCGCTACTTCATTTCTGCTCTGGGGGCCCATTTAGGGCTCCTATCAGTCCCTGACCTATAAACTTCCAGGTGGGATCACATGCACAGCTGGAGTCATTAGCCGGCCTCAGTGTTGATGTGTCCCTAAGTGGCACATGACCCAGCAGTAAGTGACACTTGGGGACACGTCAGTGTCATGTGACATGTTTCTTGAGGACACATCACCACTGAGGCCAGTGATTTGCTGCAGTGGCACAGAGTGATAGGGAGTAAGTGAGTGTTTTTTTCTTTAGATGTCACATTATAAAATGGACTTCAACATTGGGCATATATGCAGTGACCCAGTAATCACTGCCAGGAGGATTTATGACACTGTGTAATGCACTTTCCTTCCTAAGGCTGTGTATAGGGGGGTGGGGTTAATTGGCCAGCCTCTTAGATGTAGTTTCTGGGTGTGGATGAGCCCCACCTATCTAGCAGGAAAAGGCTGTAGCCAAAGTGGGAAGATATACCAGCCCTGTGAGCCGAGAACAGCCAGCAGAAAGAAACAGAAAAGTGTCTGTAACAAGTGCCAGACCCTGAAGGAGAAAATAATTAGATTTACTAGCAGGTAGATAAGCTATTACAAGGGGCAGTACATGGAAAAAAAGCCAGTGAATGTAACATATGTGTCAGGCTATGGACTTCACTGCAATTTGTATTGGATTAGAAGCTGCATGCACCCGGCTATACTTAAAGGGGTTTTCCAGGATTTAACCACTGATGATCTATCCTCAGGATAGGTTATCAGTATCTGATCGGTGGGGGTCCAATACTCAGGACCACTGCCGATCAGCTGTTTGAGAAGATACCAGCACTCCTGTGAGCACTGATAGCGTCTCGCAGCTTACCAAGCAAAGCTCCGTACATTGTACATCAGCTGTGCTTGGTATCGCGCTCGGTCCCATTCACTTGAATGGGGCTGAGCCGCTCCTAGGCCACGTGACCGATGAAAGTGATGTCACTGGCCTAGGAGAAGCTAAGAGAAGGCAGCGGCGCTCACGGGAGTGCCTTCTTAAACAGATGATCGGCGGGGGTCCTGGGTGTTGGACCCCCACCAATCAGATACTGATGACGTAGCCTGAGGATAGGTCATCACTAGTAAACCCCCGGAAAACCCCTTTAAGAGGCAAACTGGCCATCTGTTAAAGAAGAACTCCCCCAAAAATGTTTATTCTCTGACCTGTTAGAAAGGTGCATGATATAATCTGTAGTGAATGCAATCTTCTTATCAGGGACTCTAATTGAGAGTTTCCACTTTCTTCTTATTGTAGCTGGGTCATGTGACCAACTCCCTGACCTCCAACTGACCCAGAACAGGAAGCCAGTCACTTCTCTATTC
The DNA here is from genome assembly GCA_900303285.1 of Rhinella marina. Classification (NCBI taxonomy): domain Eukaryota; kingdom Metazoa; phylum Chordata; class Amphibia; order Anura; family Bufonidae; genus Rhinella; species Rhinella marina. The sequence goes on along the minus strand of ONZH01004555.1, from coordinate 50,774 downwards.
ATTCCTATGAGACTGAAAGTGAGGCTCCCATAGGAATACATAGAGAATTAGACTTCCTGTCCACACATAAGTCTCTGTGTGAGTTGGTGGGTCTAATTCCTAGTCACATGACACAGATAAGAAACTTCAGGATGATATAAGTCAAAAATACAGACACTGGTAAGAAAATGACATTCATTACAGATTACATCATGTACCTTTCTAGCAGGACATGGAATAAAAATTTTTGCGGGAGTTCTTCTTTAAAGGACTGCACCCCACAGCCGGGAATGTAGAAATACTGATAGAAAAGATAGAGAATTTGCAAACCTTTGGCCGGATTGGAAAGATCGCACAGTTTATCTGGAAAGGGACTCAGAGGGGAACATTATACTGTCTACCCCTAAATACAGCCTCAGAAAACTTTTATGCAAGGTTTAAGACTGTGCCTACTCTTGCATTTATGTGTATGTATCAACTGCCACATTCCTTCAGTAAAGTTCTGTTTACTTGTCACACCAAAACCAGCCTCATCATTTCTCTGTATCACCAACTGCACTACCACAGCAAGTATCTTAAGGGATCCCTTCCCTGCACACCCAAAACCACTGACACCAAGGACACACCACCTACCACTGGGCAGGAGACCCCAAACCAGGGTGTGCCCCGAGGGGAAAACACAGGTGCACCCACTCTTCACTGCATGGCCCATGGAGCACCAGAGTGAGGACCACCACTGTGAGCACTACTACCACCATTCTTTCCACCACTAATGCTCTTGTCCTCTCCTCTTCCCACTCCTCGCCTCTCCTGAGCTCATGGGTTCGCTTCATCAAATGGGGCCTACTTTCGGCGGCCTCATAGATATTAATGGAGGGTGGCTGCGCATGCGCAGTACGCCCTCCTTCACTTTGGGGCTCCGTTCTCGATATAGGTGCGGGTCCTAGCGATATGCTCCCATTGTCTAAGATGGGAATACCCTTTTAAGGCCTTAGCATTGTTATTTGCTCTAATGATGCTAGGTTGACACTTTTGCCTGTAATTCATCAAAACTAATTAAAGAACTGGTGACAGTTTGTATCAGGTTCTTGTGTTCACCCACTGATCTCCATCCTTAAAAAACAGATCATGAACAATCCTGGAAAAAACTGATGACAAAACTGTCAGATTGTAACCTATAGAAATAAATAAGATCTATCATTCTTTATATATGAAATATAAACCTATCCCCACTAGTAATGCATGAGCTACAAAACCGATAATTCAGCCTCCTAATGTTGTTACCTAACTATACTTGTGATCTGCAGGATTATTTCATCCGTGAAAGCCCAGTAAGACAATGGTATGACTTTAATCTGATAAATTGTATTCTCTTTCTTTACGATGCCGAAGAATGAAGCGAGATCCCATTGGTGCTGTAAGTGGAGCACCGCAAGATTTGCAGATTATCCTCTTTACAGATGACACTACACTGTGGAGTGATAAAAATGCAGAATGTAATATTTGTTCTGAAGGATTTTAGTACGATGGGGGACATGGCATTCTGTCATAATATCTCAGCGATATGGAGGCTTAATAGCACCAACACGGAGAATGCTTTCCAGAGGAAGATTAGAGAAGTGCTGCCTGATAATGTTGTCACGTTACGGGAATGTAACAAATGCAAATTTTGGACGGTGCATCTGGGTAATTATTGCAGTATCACAGTCACTAATCCCTTAAACTTCTCAGTTTGCAATCAAAGCGACATGAAATGGACTGAGCACTTAGGTATCATTTATGTCTATTGGATACATTTTTTCAGATCCAATTTATAACAGGCTTTGTGGATGTGTGTTAGAGTTTGGGGTTTTTTCTTTTGCTTTATGTAAATACCTGTCACCTCTCCTGACTTGTCTATTTTAGTAAATACTCGTATTCCCCATAAAATAACAATTCTGGATCATCTATTCTTGGATATTTGCATTGTTCTGTGTCTTGTTTCTCCTGAATTTATGGGTGGAGAGGGGGGTTCTATATATAAATTGAGGGTTTTTTGGATGGCACGGAAATAAGTCAGATGGAGGCATGTACATTTATGTAGGAAACACAAAACTTTAATGTACATATTTTGAGGCAGTGACAGGCCTCATCCTTGATAGAGGTCTGGAAGGGGGTGGATATTCCAGTCCACACCTCTATTCCCCACCACAGGTGAGGCCCACCTGGGTGTAATCACTGGGTGATAAATCAGCCTTCAGTGTAAGGCCTCATGCACACGAACGTGTGCCGGCCGTGCCCGTGCTGCGGGCCGCAAACTGCGGTCCGCAATGCACGGCACTGACCGTGAGGCCACCGCATGCGGATCGTGGACCCATTCACTTGAATGGGGTCTGCGATCCGCATCCGAGGGTCCGCACCGCAAAAAAGTAGTGCTTGCGCTGCACACGGCCGGTGCCCGTTTATTGCGGACCCGCCGTATGCGGCCCGCAGCACGGGCACGGCCAGCACACGTTCGTGTGCATGAGCCCTAAGGCTCCATTCACACGTCCTGTTTTTCTTTCCTGATTCGATCCTGATCCTGATCTGGATCCATTCATTTCAATGGGTCCTGAAAAAATCAGGATCGAATCAGGAAAGAAAAACAGGACGTGTGAATGGAGAACTTGGACACAGAAGCCTGCAGACTTGAACCACGTTGTCCAAGGAGAAATCTGTGATTGCAACCCCTGAGAGAGAGAGCGATCCCTTACAATGTCTACATATGGTCATTCCACAGGAGGGAGATCACACAGTCTGATGATTACAGTTTACTCAGTATGAGGGCATGTAACTTGCTGTTCCCCCAGTATATTTACATAGGAGGCTACATAGCTTGGCAGTTACACTACAAGAGGCTCACATGCTTGGCGGTTGCACACTACACATAACAGTTCTTAGAAACACAGTCTCCAAACTACATACACTTCATCTAAACAGTCCCAAAGGAGGCCTCCCTAATTCAGGAACAATTCTCAGCCACTAGCCACAAGTTCCCTGGTCTGGGGCCTCCACTCTTTGCAGCTGTTACATTGCCTGGGGAAAATGCTCCCATGTGTTGCTTCAGTGTTCCGAGGGGCTGACACACAGGTTAGGGCGTTGGCTCTTGTTTAGCATGGCGGCACTAGTACCAGGGGCGGACTGGCCATAGACCCTACAGGGAAACTTCCCAGTAGGCAGATGCCCAAGGGTCCGCCTGAGCTCTCCTCACTGAGCCGCCAGCCATGGTACGTAATGATCTGCTGCTTCCTTCCTGAATTCAACTGTCTTGCCATCCCTAAGCAACTGGAGTAGGAGGACAGAACATGACAGCTTGCACTGGCTGCCACAGAGAGGCCATTTGGGAGGTATGTTGTGCAGCTGGGGCGATGCACTGTGGTATTTGGCTCTGCTGGGGTGGTATTATGTGCCACAATATGGTATTGATGGCCCCAACTATTTGTGTTGGCCCTGGCTTTTGTGAATTTGGACCCGAATACAAAATGTGGCCACTTTTAGTTTTTTCCAGGACCACTTTAAGTTCACAGTCTGCCCCTGACTAGCCCTACTACTTCTTATCTTAAGGACCCAGCTACTCATCTAGCAGTTTAGTCAAACTCATCTCTGGTCATCGGTCATCACCACAGCCATTACATCTGTAGCCATTTGCTGTAGCTGTCCCATATGCAGGACATCGCATCTCTCATCTGAAGATCTCAGTGGCACACCCATGTGACAGTTATTCCCACAACTTCCTTTAGCTTCTGGCAGATAAAAATTAGTTTAATAATTTAAGTTGGTTGTTTACGTAGGTAATGTTAGACAAATTTTATTTGACCCATAAGTGATGGATGTGGCTTTACTTCGCATTGAGGTAGTTCATGAATTTAGAGAGTGACACTCACCTTCACTAGCTAGCTAACCACCACGCGGCATGGCTCTTTCTCCACCTACAGCTATACTCTCTAAACACACTCTTTGCTGCTGTGCTCTGACTGTTCTCTCTGACCAGACAGTTACCTGAGATCTTAGGCATCTCTTACATAATTAGTTGTAGCACCCATCCACATCCTGCATCTGGTATATGGCTCACATGGTGTAACTCCATGCTACAGGCTACCTGTGTGTCATTATCAGTATACAGCTTATTCATGGCATTGATATCCACAGTAGAACAGATATTGCTTAATACCTCATTGGCGTCTCACAGCATATAAAGCATCAACTATTATTATGGCAAGAAACATTTGCATTAATAAATATAATATCTGGTCTAACAATTGTGCCTACACCAACTCTAGCACTATTACAATGGGGAATCCATTCCCCGCTCCACCTACCCTTTTCTCCCATCTTACTGCCATAGTTAAATTATTAATTGCCCATAATTGGAAATCACCCATAGTAGCTGCAATCTATGAAATAATACTCACAATTAATACAAATTACATTTACGAGAGTGCCAATTTTTCCCAATAAATGGAACATTTGGTACCTTATTATTTAACTCATTGAACCATATCCTATAAACAAGCACTGCTTATGTATAAATTATTTTCAATCTGTAACTTTTTAGAATATTAATATACAAATTATATTAAAGGAGTTATCCGGGAACTGATATTGATGACCTATCCTCGGGACTCCCCGGACCCCGCCAATCAGCTGTTAGAAGAGGTAATTGAGCTCCATGAGCACTTAGGCCTCTTCCTAGGCCACTGATGTCACTGTAAATTGGTCACATGGCCTAGCTGCAGCTTCGTCCCTTTCAAGTCCATGGGGCTGAGCTGCAATACCAATCACAGCCACTATACGATGTACGGCGCTGTTCTTGGTAAGCTACCAAGAGGCCGCAGCACTCGCTGGAGTTACAGTGATCGCTGCAGCTTCAAGAAAAAGCTGATTGGAGGCATTGGCCAGACTCAGATCCTTGCCAATATGATATTGATGACCTATCCTGAGGAAAGAACATCAATGTCAAAATCCTGAATAACTCCTTTAACATTGGTATGATTCTGGCCTTGCTGGAAACCATTGTTCCCCTTGTTTGTAGGATGAGTTTTCTTTATTTGATTGGAGTTTATTCACACTAAACAAACTATCTGGCTACAATGGATGAACTTATGCATTAAACATCTGAATATTTGTTATCTTAAAACATTGACATATTGGTATTTTTGTGAAATTTTATTAACTCTATTCCTCTTTAACTATTAACCCCTTAATGACTGCTGATACCTAATTCTACATTAACGGGCTTTATTCTAGAACGCTGTGTTTCTATGGAAACCTAGAATAGGCGCTGAACAGGTCTCCCGTGCAGCAGAGAGCTGGGCTCGGCTCTCACACTGTACCTGCTCTAATGGCCTGGCAGGCAGAAGTGCCAATCTGGGCCGTTTAACTGCTTAGATGCCATGGCCAATAGCGACTGCGGCATCAAAGTGGTTTGGAGGGAAGGGGCTCCCTTTGTCTCCCATTGACATCCTGCGAATGAAATTGCGGGGGTGACAAAGTCTTTGCATGGCAGCCTGGGGACTGATAAAGGCCCCAGATTTGCCTGCACTATATGCCCTTCAGGCTGTGCCTCTCTGGCACACCTCATGGTGCCTTTCAGTATAGCACTGATAGTATAATACACTGTACTGCATAAGCAGTACACTGTATTAAGGAAGCAATCAAAGGCCCCTTGTGATACTAGTAAATAGTAAAAAAAATAATCAAAGCATTAATTTAAAAAAAATCTCCAAGTAAAAATAAAATCACCCTTTTTTCCATTGGGAAAAAAACTCTCAGTGGAAAAAATTTGCGAAAATAACATATTTAGTATTGCCTCGCCCATAACAACCCGCCGTATATCATTTTCAAGTAACGTATCCCACACTGTGAACACCATTAAACAAAAAATAGCAGATTTGATGTTTTTTGGTTATTTACCACCAAAGTTTTTCTTTTTATAAAAATCGCTTGTTCAGCTATTTTCGGAACTCCCATAGAAATAAATTGAGAGCTACCAATGTCTCAGATGAGACAACCACTTTAAAGACAACCAAAGATGCCTCACACTTGCATAGATGGAAAGGGTTTATCCCAGAACCAAGCCTATTGATGTGAAGTTCCATTCTTAACCTGCACTACTGCCCAACTGAGGACATAATTGCAGATATATTCAAAGCCTCTAGCGATCAAAGTCCCAGATGACACAACCCCTTTGAAGACCTCTGATCGACTGTCGATGACCTAAATCTGCCAGCAATTGTCATCCACATGACTTCCTGCGCTGCTGCTGCTAGATACTCTGCTTCTGTTGATGAAATGGATACAGAGATTTGTTTTCTTCTAGTCCTAAATGATGGCACTACCTGAAAGTAGGAGCAGATATCTGCTGGTAGACTTTCTGTCACAGGGGTCTCCAGCCTAATCAGCATTTACGTATCCAGTCAGGTTACATTTGTCACTTGCTGGTAGCCTTAGCTTGAAATGCCAGAGTGCCTTCAGATAGCGTATGACCCTTCCTGTCCATCTGATTTGGCATGGAGACCTTTCTCCATAAGATTCCAACTACTGCTGCCATGTCAGGTCTTGTAATAGTGGCAATTATTGCTTTCCTGTACTGATTGTCATTTGGTAACAACGTACCTAGGCTGTTCATCTCCTTTAAAGTGTTGGCTTCCAAATCCAGTGTGAGATCTGCCTTAGGTCTTGTCTCCAACACGTTGATTATAGCACAGTTGGATTTCTTGCAGCTTGCATGTTGGGGTCGCAGCAACCATGCGAGTCGCACTGCAATCCCATTCATTTATAATTTATATGGGATCACCGCTAAACCGCAATGCACCCGTTATCCTGCTGTGACAACTGTTGCACGACCAGTGTTGCGTTGTAGCTGTAGCCTTAGGGACAGCTTCAGACATTGTGGGAGAACAGACTGGTTTGCTTTATTTGAAACAAACAGTAGCCATGATCTCTGACATATCAGTATGGAGAACACAAGAGACAGTCCTTTACATCATAACCATCTACTGTTGGGTTAACAAAGCTCCTCCAGTATTAAAGTGATTGTCTCATCATAGACAATGGCAAGCGCAGCCGCCCCCCATTCATTTTCTATGGGGCCGCCAAGAATAGCCCAGCAAATCCACCAATTTCAGTAGAACAGGACAACTGTCTAGTGTGTATGCAAGCCTCCTGATTGCAAATGTCTGCGGAGATAAGGACCAGGCAAATGACTTTTAACTGCCCAAAAGGAGGCGTCTGACAGCGACCTTCTCCCCTCTACCTGCATGCTTACCAGTGTTGAAAAAGGACCAGTGAGCTGTCCTAACATGTATGTTTTAGTAAATGTTTTGGTTCACAGAGGAGGGTCCTGAGCCGGGCTTATATTACAATTTTCGAGACTCATTTTTCATTGTTCTCACTGTATCACTGTAATGTAAGATCACAGTAGAAATCACACAGAAGCCGTACTGGAATTTATCAGAAATTTATTTAAAAGAAAAAAGAAAACTGTGCAATCATTGTAGAACACAGGCAGAGTCCAGATGAGGATTCAGGTGAAGAATATCCCACCAAATGGTAAGGCCTTGCCAATAAGACCATTGCAAGATCAAAATGGGAATCATCATTCCAGGTAAATCACCCAGGTGAGTGAAGAAGGCATGCCTAGCGCCTCAGCTACATTCATGCTGGGGGCTCCTTGGTACTTCGGTTGTTCTTGCAGAAGGAAACAAAGGATCGGCATACATTGTTCATACATTGTTTAAGATCCTGTTTGTCCAACACGTATTGGAGAAGACTGTGACATTTTACTTCCACTCAAGTGGAGCCGACTGGTACCTGGCTTCAGATATTGCTTGTAGAGTAGGTGGCATTTTCAATGCTTGTTGATAGATGATGTTTGGTTAGGCTGGTGTATGATGATGGAGATGATGTAATGACAACTGTGACATTATATAAATTTGCCTAACAAAATAATAAAATGAGAATAGGTAGAATTTGTCACAGTCTTACTTATGGCACATGGAGAAGACGTCTTCCTTACACTGCAGGACGCTGGTGGTGATGATGATGGTTTTGCCAGTAAAACACATGTAATACATGAAGAACTCTGTCCACCGTCCTGTCCATGCAGGCCACATCACTGAGAACATCCAAGAAATCGTTCTTCTTCCTGTGATACTTTTCTCTGTGCCTCTTTACTTTGTCTCTGTATTCTTGGTTATTTATGAGGCCTTTCAGCTTCATTAACACGTACTCCGAAGAGATATTAATGGCTGTCTTAAGGACGTACCTTTCCAGCCAGAACATTTTTATCCAAAATAAACGCAGTCAGTCGAGAGAATCAACCAACCAAATCACCTGCTGAGCAAGAAGTGATTGAGGAACGTTGGTGACCAAGAACCTTCAAAACTGACAGCAGTGACATCATAATGTGGGTGACTCAGTGACATCACAGAGTTTGTTACCATAGCAACCAAATAGCTGAATCTCATATTATTTATGGTATCTACTTAATATTATCTACTTATACCCAACAGTATATTTCCTGCTATAGTTTACCACACATCATTCTGATTTTATGTCAAATGAACATTGGTGGCTTCAGTGACAAGCCGCTAGTGGTAAGATCAGAAAAGCATGGCGTACAGCACTTCTTCCTTACCTTCCATAACAATAAATCTTTTATGAAATGAGCATTTATTAGGCATCCTTTGCTTCAAGTTTGGTCTGAGCATGGGATGTAGGGAACAGCTGTTAATATTTACTGTATATGATGTAGATGAAAGCTCTGGTGCACATGTGGACAATTCTCATCTCTCTATTCCACTCATATTAGACAATTTCATTTATTTATTTATTTATTTATTTATTTATTTTAATCCTCAGAAAACCTCTTTTGAGAGGACCTGTCTGCTCTTTTTGACATGTCTATGAACAGATTGATGGAGTGGGGCTGCACCCCTATATGAAGTGCCAGAGGTGGACTTTATAGCTTTTTGGATGGCATCAAAAAAAGGCAGATTGCGGCACATGCATTTTTGTAGAAAACATTACTGTACATATGGTTACTCCACAGGAGGGCGCTCACACTTGAACCATTGTACAACACATATTCACAGGGTACACAGTCTCACAGTTACAACTCACTCAGTATGACGGCACATGACACATATTTACAGTCTCTCACAGAAGGGCATATAGTGGTTATCAAACTATATACAGTCCATGTCTGCAGTCCATATTTATACTAGTGTTAAGCTGGCCATACACATTAGTTTTTTAATATGTGTATGGGGAAGCTGGGAGAGAGTCTGGAGAGATACCTGTCAGCTGAAAGGGAACCTGTCATCACCTTTATGGTGCCTATACTAACAGCAGAATAAAGTAGAGACAGGTGAGTTGATTTCAGCGATCTGAAGAGTCCTGGTTATTCATGAATTCCTGCTCTCCCTACCCACCTGCTGATGACTGACAGTCTACTTCAGGGATCTCAAACTCGTGGCCCTCCAGCTGTTGCAAAACTACAACTCCCAGCATGCCCCAATAGCTGTAGACTCTCCTGGCATGATGGAAGTTGTAGTTTTACAAAAGCTGTAGGGCCACGAGTTTGAGATCTCTGATCTACTTCCTAGTTTTCTCCCTTTTTCTCTAGGAGGAACTGCCAATCATCAGCAGATGGGCGGGGGAGAGCAGGAGATTATGAATAACCATGACTCTTCTCATGTAGATTTGACTCTTTTCAAGGCCTGGGCTATAATGATTATGATGCTGCGGTCTCGGTAACCACTTACTTTTAGCTCATGAGTGACACACCGCTGAAATCAGCATTTCTGTCAATATTTTATACTGCCAGCAGTGAGGTCAGCATAAAGTTGATGACAGGTTCCCTTTAATGATCATTTGACCATCAGCTATTGAATGTGTATCGGCAGCTTTAGTCCCTATGGGGACCTCCTTGTTCTAGCTCAATACTTGACCACTAGGCCTCAAGTTCCTTAGCATAGGGCCTCCACTCTTTTCAGTTGTCGCACTTACCTTGTGCATTACTCCTCCTACTGCTCCAGTTTTCCAAGGAGCTGACGTACAAACCAGTACCACTTCAGCCCAGTAGCGATAACTATGCTTCTTCTTCTGATGGCACAGCTTCTCAACTGGCACTTTGATCATGCTCATCACTGGTGATTGACCATCGCTCAACCATTGCGTCTGCACCCATCACCTGCAGTTATTATCTGGCGGACATTGCACATCCTATAGCCAACTGATCTATAGCCGTCTTCATCGGCAAGCTTTGTTGACCAACACCTACACACATGGCCATCTTCAGGTCACAGTGACCACTGCTCACATCCAGGCAGTAATGTGTGTTCAGGACAGGTTGGGCCTGTTTCTTCATGAGCTGGTAGGTGACCCTTCTTTGTCTGAACGCTCCCAACTAGCACCACACCACTGGCTGCCCAAGATGGGGTCCGCAGAGCGCTTTATAAAAGGGTCCCTTCTTCCCTCTTCTGTGCAGAGATACGCTGGTCAGGTTCACCTCTCATGATAGCAACAGGGGCCAGGTCTTCCCTGGCATTCCTTCTCTCCAGCAGCATTGGAGCGACAGTGCTGCCTGGCTTGTATATAGGGGCCACGATGTCCAGCGGCAGGGGAACAGCAGCACTATACATTTCATCATGGGAGCTGCGCCTCCTCTAGGGTGGGTGCAGGTCCCCTCCCATCTTACACCTACGTGACCGAGTTAAAGAGGTTGTGCAACAAATGATAATATATCTACTGGATAGCTCGTCAATATCAGATCAAAGGGGCCCATGTCCTGGCACCCCTGCTAATCAGCTTTTTTAGTAATAGATATATTCCCCATGAAATAATAATTATGGAGCATCATAACTCAAAGGGGTTGTGCACTGTAATGATACTGAAGACCTATCCTCGGGTCATCAATATCAGATCGGCGGGGGTCTGACTCCCGCCACCTCTTTCGATCATCTGCGAACACAGCCAAATACCACAGTCCATCACAAAATACTGCCGGCAGCACAAAATACAGTCATGGCCAAAAGTTTTGAGAATGACACAAATATTATATTTTCACATGATCTGCTGCCCTCTGGTTTTTATGTGTGTTTGTCAGATGTTTTTATCACATACAGAAATATAATTGCAATCATATTATGAGTAACAAAAGCTTATATTGACAGTTAGAATGAGTTAATGCAGCAAGTCAATATTTGCAGTGTTGTACAATCACTATTTTGGCCTCCTAGTGCACATTAGACAATTTTCCTAAATAGTTAAATCCAATGATCCTGGGGATCAACAAATGTCCTGATTTATGCACCTGATTGTTCAATAAAACTTTACATTTATTTATAATGTTTAATACTACTGGTGACTAACACAGACATTTGTGGTTTAAAACTATCAGCAGATATACGCAGACCTCATAGGCTAGTGTTTTTGGTACATACAGCCACTGTGAATCCACTCACAGTGATCAGTTTAGAGCTTATCACTTTACTATCCCTGCTATATTCTGCAGGGGTATCTCTTATGTAAAGCAGCTCCTTTTTCTTGGCTCTTTTATTGATATCACTGCCTGGTCTGCCTCCGCTGCCAGGCAGTGATATCAGCTAATGTTTGTGTGATTGGTGTGAGTTTTAGGCAGCGGAGGCAGACCAGGCAGTGATATCAATAAAAGAGCCAAGAAAAAGGAGCTGCTTTACATAAGAGATACCCCTGCAGAATATAGCAGGGATAGTAAAGTGATAAGCTCTAAACTGATCACTGTGAGTGGATTCACAGTGGCTGTATGTACCAAAAACACTAGCCTATGAGGTCTGCGTATATCTGCTGATAGTTTTAAACCACAAATGTCTGTGTTAGTCACCAGTAGTATTAAACATTATAAATAAATGTAAATATTTGCAGTGTTGACCCTTCTTCTTCAGGACCTCTGCAATTCTCCCTGGCATGCTCTCAATCAACTTCTGGACCAAATCCTGACTGATAGCAGTCCATTCTTCCACAATCAATGCTTGCATTTTGTCAGAATTTGTAGGTTTTTGTTTGTCCACCCGTCTCTTGATTGACCACAAGTTCTCAATGGGATTAAGATCTGGGGAGTTTCCAGGCCATGGACCCAAAATCTCTATGTTCTGTTCCCTGAGCCATTTAGTTATCACCTTTGCTTTATGGCAAGGTGCTCCATCATGCTGGAAAAGGCATTGTTGATCGCCAAACTGCTCTTGGACGGTTGGGAGAAGTTGCTCTCGGAGGACATTCTGGTACCATTCTTTATTCATGGCTGTGTTTTTAGGCAAGACTGTGAGTGAGCCGATTCCCTTGGGTGAGAAGCAACCCCACACATGAATGGTTTCAGGATGCTTTACAGTTGGCATGAGACAAGACTGGTGGTAGCGCTCACCTCGTCTTCTCCGAATAAGCTGTTTTCCAGATGTCCCAAACAATCGAAAAGGGGATTCATCAGAGAAAATGACTTTACCCCAGTCCTCAGCAGTCCACTCCCTGTACCTTTTGCAGAATATCAGTCTGTCCCTGATGTTTTTTCTGGAGAGAAGTGGCTTCTTTACTGCCCTCCTTGAGACCAGGCCTTGCTCCAAGAGTCTCCGCCTCACAGTGCGTGCAGATGCACTCACACCTGCCTGCTGCCATTCCTGAGCAAGCTCTGCACTGCTGGTAGCCCAATCCCGCAGCTGAAACACTTTTAAGAGACGGTCCTGGTGCTTGCTGGTCTTTCTTGGGCGCCCTGGAGCCTTTTTGGCAACAATGGAACCTCTCTCCTTTAAGTTCTTGATGATGCGATAGATTGTTGACTGAGGTGCAATCTTTCAAGCTGCTATACTCTTCCCTGTTAGGCCATTTTTGTGCAGTGCAATGATGACTGCACGTGTTTCTTTAGAGATAACCATGGTTAACAGAAGAGAAACAATGATGCCAAGCACCAGCCTCCTTTTAAAGTGTCCAGTGGTGTCATTCTTACTTAATCATGACAGATTGATCTCCAGCCCTGTCCTCATCAACACCCACACCTGTGTTAATGGAGCAATCACTGAAACGATGTTAGCTGGTCCTTTTAAGGCAGGGCTGCAATGATGTTGAAATGTGTTTTGGGGGATAAAGTTCATTTTCTAGGCAAATATTGACTTTGCAAGTAATTGCTGTTAAGCTGATCACTCTTTATAACATTCTGGAGTATATGCAAATTGCCATTATAAAAACTGAAGCAGTAGACTTTGTAAAAATTAATATTTGTATCATTCTCAAAACTTCTGGCCATGACTGTACATCCCCAAAAACTTCCACTGGCCGGCTGTGAGGAGGGCTCAGGTGGCCCCCTGGGCCTCAGCCCACCGGGCAACTTCCCTGTAAGGTCTATGGCCAATCCGCCCCTGTTGTTCTCTGCCTGATCAGTTAAACAAAGGTGTGAACCTACCTTAACATCTTATTACTCATCCACTGTGCTAAACAGAATGACTAACTGTGACCACAGCTATTGTACCCAGGGATGCATTGGCCCACCACACTACCAAAGGATCTTCCAGTCATCCCAGGTACTGACACAGATATAGGCCCACAAGTCCAACAGAAACCAATCACTTGATACTAGGGTCTACAGTTTAGCAATTGGTTCACAAATAATTTGACTTCATTGATACTATTTGAAGAATGTTCAAGGATATAAACAGAGATTACAATGTGGAGATCTCGGGGGTTTTCCTTGCTTCCTTCTGTTTTCATGAATGATGAGTGACTCCCTCTACTAGATATTACAAGATCCAGAATAGGTATTGGTTATATGCAAGCTACTAAGTAGGCCATGACAACTCTGTGCAGGTGCAGATGGTGTCCAGAAGCAATCGTTGTTGGTAACAAAAAGCCCTGATCTGTATATCATGGAGACCGCTGAAATTTATGGTTTTGGGAGGCTTGTGAATATGGAGAACTAAGAGCCTTTGCCTAGAGATCTTAAAAGAGAATTCTTTAAGCAATTCTTTTTGTTAGACAGGTGCCCCAATGCTAAGCTGTAATACACCAAGACAACCCTTGTTGGATTCTCCTTGCTGCTTCATGTCTGATAAGGTTAAAGAGATATTTCCATCTGGGACATTTATAGCATATCGCTAGGATGTGCCATAAATGTCTGATAGGAGAAGATCCCAGAGGTGGGACCTATCTCCAGAGCAAGGCTCCAAAGTGAAGGAAGAGCAAGATGAGCATGTGCAGCCACCCTCCAATCACAGCGATGGGACTTGAGAAAACATCTATTTTTGAAAGTGACATAGTAGTGAATGGAGAGAGCTGCACTTGTGAGGCTTGCTCTTCATTCACCGCTATGGGTCTTCCGAAAATATCCAAGCCCCCTTGCTCGGCTATTTTCATAAGTCCCAGTGGAAGCAGAGGATGGCACTCATGCGCAGTGTGCTCCCCATTCACTTCAGGGCCCTGTTCTGGAGATAGGAGTAGATCACAGAGGTAGGACCCGCACCTATCTGACATTAAGAATATTCAGATTCTGACCTATGCCATTGAAAGTGAACATAACATAAAAACAGAACGTAAAAGAAGGAAAGACAGGACAATAAAAGTCTATAAAAAATCTTGCAAATGTAGCACAAATAGTAGAATTGGTAATTTTCAATTTACCAAAAAGATTTGATTTCGGAGAAATTACTGGCCACATTTACACATTAAGAAGGTGTAATGGCTGGCATCATTGTGCAGATAATTAAATAATTTGAGACTTTGGAACAATCAAGCATTTGTACCCTATATAATGATAATAACAATACAACCAATAACTTCCTGAGTGAGGGGGGAGTATTACAGTTAAAAAAAAAATGATGATTTTTACATGTTTCAAATTTTGTTAATGTGATTAATTTGTCATTCTAAAAAATGTACAATCTTTACATGTAAAAAAAAATATTTTCACATAGATTCAGCTACAATTTGCCTAGAATTATTTTTTTGCTTACTTTTTTTTAAAAAAAATTTTGCAATAAGTAAAGCAAAAGAATAAAAGCAGTAAACATTTTATGAATTTTGGGAATTTCTCAAAAACATGTTAATTTACTGTTTTTGCTACTTGTCTTATGAATGCCATTTTCAACTGAAATAATTATAAACCAGAGGTGTAACTTCAAGTTTCCAGAGCCCTCCCCCCCACCCTTTCAAATAGCATGTAATTTCCAGTACTGGTCTTTTTGTATGACGCAATAAAGCCCTTAGGGCCCCTCATAGTCTAGGGCCAGTTGCCACAACTTTTTCATGCCCTATAGATTTTTTTGTATTTTTTAAATTGTGTCTCTATATTGCCCTATAGTTACATCCCTTGTAATCACAAGGCCTCATGCATATCGCCATTGCCCATACTGTAGCTAGCAAACAGTATGGGTCTGCAATATGCAGGCACCGGCCGTATGTACCCTGCATCACTGATGTGGAACCATTCACTTAAATAGGTCTGCAATCCGGAAGGCCGGTGTAGAATGGAGACATGGAACCCCACGGAAGCACTACGGAGTGCTTTCATGGGGTTTCTGTCCGTGCCTCCACACCACAAAAAAAAGTAATGATCACTGAACCATTCAAGTTGGATGGGTCTGGATTTGTCTGCAAAATACGCACGGTCCCCAATGCACGGAACGGACGATCAATGGCTGTGTGCATGAGGCCTAAAAATGAACTAATATAGTTTATACGAAGGCCTTGTGTACACAACCCTATCAATTTTGCAGTCTGAAAATTGAAGATCTGCAAAATACAGATTCTATTTGCAGACCCATTGTTTTTAATGGGTCCGTGATCCGTACTTTGTGGACGTAGTCTTTGTTTTCACAGAAAGGACATATACGGATGTGGAAAGCACACTGATGATATATGTGCTTTCTGCATCCATATGTCCATTCTGCAAAATGTCCTATACTTGTCCACAAAATGCAGACTACAAACCCATTAAAGTCAATGGGTCCTCAAAAAATGCGGATGCAGCATGGACTGTGTCCATATTGTGCGGACTGCCAGATGATATGGTCGTGTGAATGAGGCCTAAGAGATCATTTAGATTGCTATAAATCAAATGAATAAACATATTTGTCTGAAAAAAACACAAAAACATTTGATAGTAATATAAAGGTTGGCATCTGCAATCACAATTAAGAGATTCACTAGTATTTTGCATTACAGTAGTTGTCCTGAGGACCTCAGGGCGCCTTTTGGTCATATTAAAGGATCCAAACAAATATGCCTACTCTATCGGAAAAATTTTAGAATAGTAAAATACTCCGGAATCTATTTGCACTATGTAAATAAAGATTCATTGGTTTCTGGAGGTACACTATTCATATGGGTTCAAGATCAGTTTCATGGTTCTTAAAGATAAAAAAAAATAAAAGCGTAATAAAATAAAGTAGATTTTAAAACCTCTACAAACTTTACGTGACGTAGTAATAAACTTTCACATTCTAAGCATATTCCTAATACTTTGCCTGCTTCCTTCCAATGCCATTTAGAATTTTTTACACGTGCTTCGATCTTTTAGATAATGTTGTGTTTTAACAGAAGATACATAAAAAAACAAAATCAAATGATTGTCTCGAAGATTGCTCTGTGTGAGCGTGACCTCATCCTCAGGACCTTTAGTTATGATTTACCTAGATTAATGTTATACTTAATAAAACTTATGCTCAACATACCGGGCAGGGAAGCGACGCTCTCCTCTCGGACAGGGCACGGGATTGCTTTTTCCTATGGTTCCTTAGATCCTTCTCACTTTCTTCGACCCGCTATGTCCCCAGAAACTACTCATCCATTTGGCAAAGAGAATGTCATCGTCGTCTTCCTCGTATTCCATGGAAGACAGCGCCAAATCTGGGATTCTCCTACCGGTGCCGTGGAAAGCCAGGACAAGTTGTTGAGTGCTCCTGTCAACTACAGAGCAGCTATAGCTAGTGAAAGGTTTAGATCATTTCAAGCCGCCCCCCTCTTAAGCTGACTTTAAGGAAGAGGAAAAAAAAACAACAAAGCAGCCGTACAAGCCATGGTTTTTATATAAGCCAATCCCTTGTAATCTATTTATCAGAGGGGAAGGGAGAGGTCTTTTAATCTTTCCATTACATTGATTCCAAAGTCACACAGCCTAAAGGGTGCTAAATCCAAGTGGCCCAGCGTTGTCCGGCTCCCCTGCTGTCCGTTGTATCTAGCTGTCAATAGCTGTCAGGTCTGGCAGACCAGAACATGCCTTCTAGGTACAGTATGTGCTATGATTTCAATAAGGCAGCGGCTATGGAAATTGGAATGGACATATTGACAATTACCAGAAACTGGCAGAGATGTTATGGAAGTTTAACAGGCGTAGACGAGGGTGACAGCTATTACCGAGCTGCTGCTGCTGCTTCTCACAGACGCTTTTTCCCTGCTCCATCCAGCAGATTATATCACTGAACACAAAGCTAATAGCTACTGCCGAATGCGAGGAATAACTCTGGGACCATGGATGTGACCTTTTGATGCAGTACCCCAGTGGGCTACTGCAAATGGTTCATTTGCTTTTTAACTGTTTAATGTCCATTGTTAATGTTTATGCATTTTTTCTGTGTGATGTTTGTAATGGGAACACCGTTCAGTTATGTGGCCCTGCTCAGCGGAGGAGATGGGTCCTTCTCCTATGGGTCAGGAGCTCAGTCTAAGAGGCAGAAGGTATCTGCATGTGTCTGTGCAGAAGTTAGACCCACAATAAGGAACCCTCATCCTTGCATCCCAACAACTACCACCAAAGAGGTACTGAATACACAGACTGTTATGACGCTATGGAGCAGAATGCAAAAATATAGTCAGAACATCCTATGAAATGCAATAAATGTATGGGTGCGCGTCGCCGTGGCTGAAATACAAAAGCAAACACACAATGGAACAGCACTCTGCGACACACTGAAAGTACAGATTATACATCAACTGTTGCTATGCTATACTAATGCTGTATTCACTATAAAAATGAATATGAAGTCAAAAATTTTATAAAATCAAGGTGTATTGTGCAGAAGACACAGGGACATGGATTTGCGAATGTTTCTGTGTCTAGAATCTGGAGCAAATTGGTGCAACTAGGGTTTCTATACTTTTTCTGTGCTCAGAATGGGGGTGGGGCTTATCAGGAAGGGGCAGGGCATCACTAGAAAGAGGTGTGGCTTCAGATGACACTTTTTGGTAATATTGTGCCTTTATTCTGGGATAATATTGTGCCTCACAGTAAACTAACCACTACTACCACTACAAAGGAACTCTGAAAAATGAAAGGTGTAATCTGATTGGTTGCTATGGGCAACTAGGCCAGTTCTACTTTACACCAGTCTGATAAATCTCCCCCTAGTAAATCATATAATAGACTTATATTTGGGAGTGCTGGTAACGTCATGCCCTAATATAAAAGTATACATCCACCAAAAGCACTATTGAAAAGCTTCTTCACTGCATGTTAAAGGGACCAGGGCGCTTGGGACCCCATCAATTAAGCAGGGAGTCTCTAAGTAAGGATGCGTCTATTAGACCTGGTCCTTCAATTTATGATCTATTCCTTTGAATGGTTGGCATGTGATATTATATTACTTGGCCAGCGGTCCAAGGAGATGGACCCCCAGCCATCTGTGTATCTGAAGGGTTTGTCTTCATGAGACATTCCCATTTAAAAATGTGAAAGTTTTTTTATTTTTTACCTTATTTCTTTGTGGTGATACAGCTCCAGTTTCCACAGTTTCCACAACTTTCTGTTCTCTGAAACAATACAACATTGTCATAGGGATAACCCACTAACAATGTAGACCTCAGTGTGGATACTGATCTTGTTCCACACAATGGGGGGGATTTACTAAGTTAAAGAAGAACTCCCACAAAAATTTTTATTCTCTGACCTGTTAGAAAAGTGCATGATATAATCTGTAGTGAATGTCATTTTCTTATCAGTGACTGTTTCTGTGAGTAAAAACCTCTCTTCTTATTGTAGCTGGGTCATGTGACCAACTTCCTGACCTCCAACTGACCCAGGACAGAAAGCCAGTAACTGCTCTATTCATTCCTATGGGAGCCTCACTTTCAGTCTCATAGGAATACATAGAGAATTAGACTTCCTGTCCACACATAAGTCTATGTGTGAGTTGGTGGGTCTAATTGCTGGTCACATGACACAGATAAGAAACTTCAGGATGATAGAAGTCAAAAATTCAAACACTGGTAAGAAAATGACATTCACTACAGATTACATTATGTACATTTCTAGCAGGACATGGAATAAAATTTTTGTCGGAGTTCTTCTTGAAATACTCATATACCTGTATTCTGGCTTTATCTGTGTGCAACAAACTAGTGTGCATGCCTTGTATTGCACTTATTATGGGTTTTGACACCATTTGTGCCTCACTAGACAAGGTGGTAGGGTAGGGGCATGGCTTAAAATTCAACAATGAGACCAAAAATGATGCTCCTTGCTGATTGCCTCCTGGACCATAGACATTGCTAGAAAATGGCTGTAAAACTCCGTAGGAAAAGAATATAGAGAATTGATAGGCACACTCACATATGAATGGAGAAGATTTAATCACTCTTGATAAAAACAATGCAATAGTTTAATATTAAATGTTTAAAATAAACATTATTTTAAACATTTAATATTAAACTATTGCATTGTTTTTATCAAGAGCGATTAAATCTTCTCCACAGTCCATATGTGAGTGTGCCTATCAGTTCTCTATTCTCATTACTTTTGTCGGCCGTGGGTAAGCCGTTGATGGTGCACCTCATTTCCATTTTCTACTAATAGGTGAGCCACTATTTTTTATTAAAACTCTGTAGGACCCTTCTGTACCTCCCTATGCATACAATTTCACAAGAAAGCATAGGAGGCCTTTTTTTTTTTTTGGTCTCCATATACAGATATTCTCCGCTACTGGTCTCATCAAATAGTAATCACTAATCATTCGTTTTATATATTCCGGTGAGGTTCATCACAAATCGGATGGATCACAAAATCTTGGAGGATGGTGACATTTCTCTGCCGTCCAATAAAACAGGGACCAGTGAGAAGTGTAACACCCCAGAGTGGTGTTACCACTCCTACGCCCGGCTTTTATCTGTGTCTGCTAACATAATGTGATTCTATACATTTTATTCCAGGACCTGCAAAAATGTGTATATCAATATCATGTTATGCAACTGTTTTACTATGTAATGTGCCTGGTGTACCAGCAGGTGGCAGCAAACAAAGGCAGAGCTATTGTATAGTTTCTCAGAATGGACCTTTCCATTCCATTCTGACCCCCTTCTGGAGAGAAGTGGACTGTTCCCACTTCCTGTAGTAAGGGTGGAGATCTAGTTAGATCCAGTTAGTCTAGAGTACCCCCTGCTAGGGAAAGGGTGTGCAGGGCACGTCTCTGTTGGACATGGCGATGCCAGCCAGAGCACCTTCAGCTCTGCTGGCCTGAAAGACAGAAGTATACAGCCTCAGCAGCCAGGAGGTGTTTCCCTGGCCCAGCTTGAGTCCGACCAAGGAGAAAACTGCAGCCATTGGAAGAAATCCAAGTTTATAGAAAGTTTGTCAGTACAGCAGAGAGCTACAGAGATAGAGCAGAGGATTCTGCCTGCCAATTTATATGCTAAAACCTGCTGGAAGCCAAGATAAAGCCAGAAGTTTATTATTTGGATGCAAGTCTACCTAAGTAAAGCTGCGTTTCCATTCCATTACAAGGTCTGGACTCATTTATTACTACATCCCTCAATTATTCCCCCTATTTATTGCAACCGGAGCCAAAGCCTGGGGTCCAGCCGTTTCCAGGTAGGAGCAACGTGACACCATGACACATCAAAGACATTTTAGGCCACACAATGCACCACTCGGCATTCCTACACCTGGGACGCGTGTAGTAACATCCTTAGCGGGCCCTGGAGGGAGGATGTCAGTTGCAGAACCACTAATGTCAGAGGAAGAACAATACAAAATATTCTTACAATCTTCTTGATTATTTTAGTAACATGCCGGTTCAGCGCATGTTATTTGTATGCAGCATAGGGAGATAAGGGGCTGCCACACTCCCCTGGTGCTGCTTATCTTGGGGAAGTAATAGTAACTAGACAGAAAAAAAAATCTAATCGTTCCAATCCATGATTCTAGATCGTTCATAGACCTGCAAAAAGCAGCAAGATCTGCATGGTACGTTCAATCACATCCTCGTACGCAGTAGTACAGAAAAGTGTTAAGATTATAATCTGTAGTCGTAAATATATTTTATGATGGAAGTTTACACCATAGTAAAGCATTCCAGTGACAGCTAGCAGCTCATTAAACATATGAGGGATTGCACACCGCTCTCTTACATTCTCTCTCCATTTATAACTGTAAAAATGACAACCATTACATGCACGGGGTGGAATTTACAAGGAAGGGTGAGCTAAATACATGATCCCAGGAATATAAAACATCTGCTCTGATGCCTGATGCTCCAAAACAGAAGCCATACAGTTACATATCTTACCCATTGACTCCCACTGTAAAAAAATATAATATAATATTATTTATTTATTTTTAATATTTAAAACTCAAGAAAGGGAACCAGGATAATGTTCACCACTTAGGGCTCACGCACATGGCTGCTGCCCGGCCATGCCCATTTTGCCATTGCCCAATCACTTGAATGGGTCCACAATCGGGGAGATATGGTGCGGTGGGGAACAGAGTCATGGATCGGAAGCCTATGGAAGCACTACGGAGTGTATCCGTGGGATTACTGACCATACCTCCGCACCACAAAAAAGTAGTGCATGCACTACTTTTTTGCAGTGTGGACCGTCAGGTGCGTATTTTGGACTCCATTCAAATGAATGGGCCTGCGACTGCAGACGGCAACCAACAAAGTTGTTGTCCGTGTCTTGTGGACCGCAAGGCCAAGACACGTTCATGTGCATGAGCCCTTAGTGTCACGAGTGGCCTGCGTCTGGAATCAGACGTTCTGCGCGGCTTTCTAAGTGACATATTTGACAGGCTATTCCCTTTGTTTGGGTGCTGTTCACCACACCCCTTCCCCTCAGCTGTTGCCGCTTGGCAATTAGCTTTCTCCTATTTACCCCTTCCTCTCCCAGTATCCCTTGCGGTTTATATCTTCTGCTTACCTGGTTGAGAGTGGTGTGGATCTCGGCTGAGATCCAGTTGCTGAGTTATCTGCTTAAGTTAAGTTTCTTCTGTTCCTTTTGTTGTTTTCCTTTTGGAGTCTCCTGTTCCTCCTTACGCTTGGAGGAACGCGTTTACTCTCTTGTGTCACTAGACTGCAGGGTTTTCCAGGGTGCATTTAGATTAGGTTCCTGTGTATGAACTTTCCTACAACCCAGGCTTGTTCATACTGGTAGTCAGCCAGGGCCTAGTCTCAGGTTCCCCTGCAGGAGGTGACCGGTTCCCTGGTTTTGTCTGTTCCCATCCCTCATACGCTCAGTGTGGCTTTTCCCCCCACACCAGAGCGTGACACTTAGGTCTCATGAATCACATCCTGAGAAAAGGATCAGATGGTGCAATATCACTGCTTTATTTCTAACGCCCACAGGATTCCATGTACCCCTTTTTCAGATCAAGAAAGAGGTATGAAGGTCATTGAGGGAGATAGATTGGCCAACATGCACCACAAACAGTACAAGTGAGTATAATAGACAGTTTTTGAGAAAAATTTTGGTAAATATGGCACTTTTCCCTTTCCTTGCAAAATGATGAACTTTATTAAATGAATTGTAATATTTAATAACTTAAAGAGGACCTTTCACGACTTTTAAAAAATGAATCTGCACTATCTACCTGATAGTGCGTCCCCCACTGATGCCAGCAGCGTTGTTTTCTTAGCAAATTGTCCCCCGGTGGCTTCACACGGGCCCCCCGTTCTTCGGTCCGGCTTTATGCTAATTAGAAGGCATCGGAACAGGGAGGAGGAGACTCCCTGTTCCTCAATGGGCGTTGCTTCTGCCCTGCTGTGAGCGCTGTCCAATCAGAGCGGACCGCTCACAGCAGGGTTGAACTCCTTCGGCCCTGCTGTGAGCGGTCCGCTCTGATTGGACAGCGCTCACAGCAGGGCAGAAGCAACGCCCATTGAGGAACAGGGAGTCTCCTCCTCCCTGTTCCGATGCCTTCTAATTAGCATAAAGCCGGACCGAAGAACGGGGGGCCCGTGTGAAGCCACCGGGGGATAATTTGCTAAGAAAACAACGCTGCTGGCATCAGTGGGGGACGCACTATCAGGTAGATAGTGCAGATTCATTTTTTTAAAGTCATGAAAGGTCCTCTTTAAAGTGTAACTGTCATGTTTTCATTAAAAAAAATCAATTTTAGCATATGTTACTGCTGGTGGTGCATTATGAATAAAGCATTCTTTCTTCACATACTACTGTTTTCCTTGAGTTTTTCCTTTAGTTACGGCTGTTTTAACCTCTACAATATGATGATCTTCTCAAGATGGCTCATCTGCCAGTTCTCTGAGGCCAAAACTGCTTTCCCTCTCTTCACATACACACTTGCTCTAGCCAGCAGCTTCCTGGCAGCCAATCAGATCGGATTACTGAGAGACACGCCTCCTCACTCTGAAGCCTAATGCAGGCATGCAGTGTGGAGGACCGTCCCTCTGTCTTCTGTTTACACTAAAGGGAAGACTGAAAAGCCCTAGGGATCAGTGGAAAGGGCCGGGGGATATTAATGACAGCTGTTATTATAAGTTAATTACAGATCTTTTGACAATAATTGACACACTAACTCAGGTAGCTACCGTAGCTCTATTAAACTAGCAAATAAAAAAAATCTGACAGGCAGCGGCATAACAGAAATACAAAGTACAAAATCCAACAAATAATAGCATATATTGGGCATAGTAAGGTTACATGTGACTCAGAATCACAGCTCTGTCCTGGTACAGCCTAATAATCAGTTGGAATTCTGTCACATACAGAGCGCCACATAACCAGTGATAAAAGTTATGCTATTTGGCACTTCTCATGTCTTACTGGAATGTGAGGGCAGTGTCAGTGTGTCACTGCTTGTGAGAAGAAAACACAACATGGTATAAAACTTCACAACTGTAACACATTTATAATGCTGGCTGATTTGGACAAAATGGGTATTAAAGGTGTTATCCCATGATTAATGTAAAAATGAAAATCAGACATCTAGTACATGACAATCTCTTTCTAAGAAAGCTAGAACCAGCCCTGTACCTCACATGGGTCCAGAGATCTCCACATTCATTGCTCTGCTTGATTTATTTCAGACTGACTTCTCAGGGGCATGTCCTTTCTGCTGCAGCTCTCTCCCTGTCACAGCTCAGAGTCATGCCCTTTCTCAGGCCATGTCCTTTTGCTGCAGCTCTCTCGCTGTAACTGTCACAACTTCTAACAGTAGATATAGCTGGTGGCAGTTGAAGGATGGAACTGAGCATGTGTGACCACCACAGTGATGCTACTGACGTGGACAGAGAAAAAAGGAAAACAAAAGACAGCCCGGTGGCGCAATTTAGATACATTTTATTGACTAAAAGTGGCTGTAATAAATGTTTAATTACATGCAATTGCAAAAGTATTCAAATGCAGGTGCTGCATTTTAAATAGTCCTCTTCAGACCTGGAGTTTATGTGGATCTGGCATAGCAAACCAACTTTAGTTATTAAAGGGAGTCTATCAGCAGTTTTGCTTCCTCTGCTGACAGTGCTATGTAGGTAACAGGGGAGAAGTGTATATATACAGGGGCGATGGTTGTGCAGGTTGTATGACTAGGAAATTCATCATTTTATCCCTAACTCAACGATCCCAGATGTCATGGAGATGGTCCTCAGCCCTCTGCACTGAATACTGACTTATGGCCATAGGATCCACTCCAGAGAGCTGTCATTCAGAGCAGAGGGGAAGGACTAGGAAAGTACAGAGATCTGCAGCCACTGAACATAAGGGAACACCTCGATGTTATTTGGGATCATGGTGAATTCACTGGATATCTCAGTTGTGCAGTCATCCAGACTATAGCCCCAGGTATGCTTACACCGCCCGCCTGTCACCTACATAGCACTGCTAACATGTTCCACAAATATCACAGCACTCCCAGACAAAAACAGGTGAAATTTATTCAGTTATGGCAACATTTTAGTCTAAGGATTCTATACTGACAGGGGGCGTTCCACAGGATTGGCACATAGCAAATGTGGTGCCAATATCCGAAAAGGTCCAAAAACAGAGCCCGGAAACTATAGGTAAGTTTAACATCTGTCGTGGGTAAACTGTTTGAAGGTTTTCTGAGAGATGCTATCTTGGATTACCTCAATGAAAATAAGCAAATAACTCCATATCAGCATGGCTTCATGAGGAATCGGTCATGTCAAACCAATTTAATCAGTTTCTATGAGGAGGTAAGTTCTAGACTTGACCGAGGGGAATCAATGGATGTCGTATATCTGGACTTCTCCAAAGCATTTGACACGGTACCACATAAAAGGTTAGTATACAAAATGAGAATGCTTGGCCTGGGAGAAAATGTCTGTATGTGGGTAAGTAACTGACTCAGTGATAGAAAACAGAGGGTGGTTATTAACGGTACATACTCAGATTGGGTCACTGTCACTAGTGGCGTACCACAGGGGTCAGTATTGGGCCCTATTCTCTTCAATATATTTATTAATGATCTTGTAGAAGGCTTGCACAGTAAAATATCAATTTTTGCAGATTACAGTAAACTGTGTAAAGTAATTACAGTACACTGCTACAGATGGAACTAGATAGATTGGAGGCTTGGGCAGAGAAGTGGCAGATGAGGTTTAACACTGACAAATGTAAGGTTATGCACATAGGAAGGGAAAATGCATATAAGATAGATATGAGATAGATAGATAGATAGATAGATAGATAGATAGATAGATAGATAGATAGATAGATAGATAGATAGATAGATAGATAGGTAATGTGAGCAGCACTGCGTATGCTGGATTATTCGGTGTGCCAGCGGCTGTGGACTTTGAAACCAAAAAATCCAAGACTAAATAAAAAAATAAAAAATTCCACGACACTCCCAGAAAATAGTATCAAGTGTTGTGTTCTTTAATCACCAAACAAAAACGCGACATTTCAGTCCTCTCACTGGGACTTTTCTCAAGCAGTGATACAATACAAATGGTGTCTCAAACATATATATACACACCTCCTTGTAAAACAATTAATTGTGCTCATTAAGAATATTATACATGATTTAACATAAAAATTCAAATTCATACATCAAAAAACATGATTATAGTGACATCATCCCTCCAGTGATACAAGTAGTGAATCCATTTATCATATATTTCAAAATATACATATGTGAGCATAAATACAATATAACTCATTAACACCTTGACGACCTAGGACAAGAATGCTCGTCCTAATATGGCGTTACTTAACGCCCTAGGACGAGCATTCTCATCCTAAGGTTAAGGTGCTGCTGCTGCCCGCTGCCGCAATCTGCAGCAGGGGCCCGGCTGATACTAACAGCCGGGCCTCTGCTGTATCCGCCAGCACCGGTGATTACATCGATGCCGGCGGATTAACCCCTTGTATGCCGCGGTCACGCTGACCGTGGCATACAAGGCAATTGTGGCAGCTTTTAAAGCCATCGGGTCCCCGTGAGGCGGTGGGGGGGGCCCGATGGTTGAGATGGAAGCCCCGATGCCTTGCCCAGAGCGCTAGGTCTCCTAGGCAACGGTCAGCGTCTCACAGTGTGAGACACTGACAGTTGAATGCAGCACAATACAGATGTATTGTGCTGCATTCAATCAGGGATCAGACCCTGAAATGTTAAAGTCCCTTACTGGGACATAGGTGAAATGTTAAAAAAAAAAGTTAAATAAAAGTGTTTTAAAAAAAAAATAAATAAATAAATAAATAAATAAATAAATAATAAAGTTTCAATTAAAAAAAGCCCCTTCCCCATAAAGAAACAAATAAAAATAGAAAAAAATATACATATTAGG
Source organism: Rhinella marina (assembly GCA_900303285.1). Taxonomy (NCBI): domain Eukaryota; kingdom Metazoa; phylum Chordata; class Amphibia; order Anura; family Bufonidae; genus Rhinella; species Rhinella marina. Next base: position 23,778 of record ONZH01004555.1, on the reverse strand, counting down.
TATCGCCATGTCTGTAAAAACCTGCTTTATTAAAATATCACATGATCCAGCCTGCCCGGTCAACACCGTAAAAAATAAAAAAATAAAAACTGTCTAAAAAAAGTCATTTTTTGTCACATTTCATCACAAAAAATGTAATACCATGCGATCAAAAAAGCGTATGCCCCCAAAAATAGTACCAATCTAACTGTCATCTCATCCCGCAAAAAATGAGCCCCTACCCGAGACAATCGCCCAAAAAATAAAAAAAACTACAGCTCTCTGACTATGGAGACCCTAAAACATGATTTTTTTTTGTTTCAAAAAGGATATTATTGTGTAAAACTTAAAAAAATAAAAATAAGTATACATGTTAGGTATTGCCACGTCCATAAAAACCTGCTCTACAAAAATATAGCATGATCTCTCCCCTCAGGTGAACACTGTAAAAAATAAAAAAAAAAACTGTCTAAAAAAAGCCATTTTTTGTCACATTTCATCACAAAAATTGTAATACCAAGCAATCAAAAAAGCGTATGCTCCCAAAAATAGTACCAATCTAATCGTCATCTCATTCCGCAAAAAATGAGCCCCTACCTGAGACAATCGCCCAAAAAATAAAAAAACTACAGCTCTCTGACTATGGAGACACTGAAACATGATTTTTTTTGTTTCAAAAAGGATACTATTGTGTAAAACTTAAATAAATAAAAATAAGTATACATGTTAGGTATCGCCATGTCCGTAAAAACCTTCTCTACAAAAATATATCATGATCTCTCCCCTCAGGTGAACACTGTAAAAAATAAAAAATAAAAACTGTCTAAAAAAAGGCATTTTTTTGTCACATTTCATCACAAAAAATGTAATACCAAGCGATCAAAAAAGCGTATGCCCCCAAAAATAGTATCAATCTAATCGTCATCTCTTCCCGCAAAAAATGAGCCCCTACCTGAGACAATCGCCCAAAAAATAAAAAAATTATAGCTCTCTGACTATGGAGACACTAAAATTTGATTTTTTTTTTTTTTGTGCTTCAAAAATATTGTGTATACATATTAGATATTGCCGCGTCCGTAACGACCTGCTCTATAAAAATATCACACGATCTAACCTGTCAGATGAATGTTGTAAATAACAAAAAATAAAAACAATGCCAAAACTGCTAGCTTTTGTTACCTTGCCTCACAAAAAGTGTAATATAGAGCTACCAAAAATGATATGTACCCTAAAATAGCACTAACAAAACTGCCAACTTATCCCGTAGTTTCCAAAATGGGGTCAGTTTTTTGGAGTTTCCTACTCTAGGGCAGGGTTGCCAACCGTCCGTAAATTTACGGACAGTCCGCAAAAAAGCGTTGCTTTTCTCTGCCGTCCGTAGCGTCCGGCAGAAAAAAGCAGCGTCCGTGAATTTCAGTGGTGAAAACCCGCCGATTCGCCGAAGTCTGTACTGCGTACGCAATTAGTACGCATACAGACTTCGGGCATACACTAGTTTAAAGTTCCGGAACTTCCGGCCGCTTTCTGATGCTGAGAGGGCGGGGCGGGCCGGGCCGGCGGAGGCGCTGCGCTGCGCCGTAAGCGCGCAAGGATTCTACTTACAAGACCAATACCAGTGGAGTCGTGGAGACAGGGGCCGGACCCGGGCGGTGAGTGGCATGCGGAGTTGCGGACGACTGGAGAGACACATGCGGGGCGGGTGGTGCACTGCGCAGGTGCAGGCACTACAGGCAAGGCAAGGCAACTAGGGGGGCCAGCCAGCCCAGCGCAGACAACACAAGGCCAAGAGGGGGAGGGTGGAGGAGTGGGGCACAGTGGGCTGATGTGAGGTCTGATGGGGGCACAGTGGGCTGCTGTGAGGTCTGATGGGGGCACAGTGGGCTGATGTGAGGTCTGATGGGGGCACAGTGGGCTGCTGTAAGGTCTGATGGGGGCACAGTGGGCTGATGTGAGGTCTGATGGGGGCACAGTGGGCTGATGTGAGGTCTGATGGGGGCACAGTGGGCTGCTGTGAGGTCTGATGGGGGCACAGTGGGCTGCTGTGAGGTCTGATGGGGGCACAGTGGGCTGCTGTGAGGTCTGATGGGGGCACAGTGGGCTGCTGTGAGGTCTGATGGGGGCACAGTGGGCTGATGTGAGGTCTGATGGGGCACAGTGGGCTGCTCTGAGGTCAGAAGGGGCACAATGTCTGATATGAGGTCTGATGGGGGCACGATAAGCTGATTTGAGGTCTGATGGGGGCACAATGGGCTGATATGAGGTCAGAAGGGGCACAATGGGCTGATCTGAGGTCTGATGGGGGCACAGCGGGCTGATATGAGGTCTGATGGGGCACAATGTCTGATTTGAGGTCTGATGGGGGCACGATAAGCTGATTTGAGGTCTGATGGGGGCACAATGGGCTGATCTGAGGTCTGATGGGGGCACAATGGGCTGATCTGAGGTCTGATGGGGCACAATGGGCTGATCTGAGGTCTGATGGGCACAATATCTGATTTGAGGTCTGATGGGGGCACGATAAGCTGATTTGAGGTCTGATGGGGCACAATGGGCTGATATGAGGTTTGATGGGGCACAGTGGGCTGATATGAGGTCAGAAGGGGCACAATGTCTGATATGAGGTCTGATGGGGGCACGATAAGCTGATTTGAGGTCTGATGGGGGCACAATGGGCTGATCTGAGGTCTGATGGGGCACAATGGGCTGATCTGAGGTCTGATGGGGCACAATGTCTGATTTGAGGTCTGATGGGGGCACGATAAGCTGATTTGAGGTCTGATGGGGGCACACTGGGCTGATCTGAGGTCTGATGGGGGCACAGTGGGCTGCTGTGAGGTCTGATGGGGGGGGCACAGTGGGCTGATATGCAGTCTGATGGGGCACAATGGGCTGATCTGAGGTCTGATGGGGCACAATGGGCTGATCTGAGGTCTGATGGGAGCACAATGGGCTGCTCTGAGGTCTGCTGGGGGCACAATGGGCTGATCTGAGGTCTGCTGGGGGCACAATGGGCTGATCTGAGGTCTGATGGGGCACAATAAGATGATCTGAGGTCTGTTGAGGGCACAATGGGCTGATCTGAGGACCATTACAGCGGGTCTTTATTATTTCTGGGAGCACTACTGGAGGCAAGATGGGAAAAATGATTGCTATTATGGGGAATTATTACTACTACCAGGGGTACTATTGGGGGTGGTACTATTATTAGTAGAATATAGGGGGCACTACTGCTAAAAGAGCTACTTGTGGAGCATTATCACTATTGGGGCACTATTACTAATGAGGGCACTCTGGGAGAGAATTATTACTATCAGTGGGACTTTGGGGAACACTGTAACTATATGGGGTCCTACCTATATGGCACTGTTATATCTACAGTATAGTATTTGGGGACATTAGGGAGAACAGTGGGCACAGTATTTTGGGCAGCAGCAGGATAACAGAAAAGTGTGTAATCTAAGGTGTCTTTGTGGCAAACTGTGCAGAGAGAAGATGTGGCTGAAAGAAGTGTCATGGCATTCTGGGCCAAATGGAGAAGATGAGAAAAGAGAAGATCTACATCAGGGAGACGTCACGGGATGTAAGAGGTATGTGGTGATGTCATCTTGTATGTTTGGTATTGGTGAATGTAATGTCCATCCAAATATGTGTCACCTATTTCTTCAGCAAGGACTTGCCGGTATATGGTATGTTACTGCTGCAGCCAATCAGTGCTCTAATGCTGAGAACTGGCTGCAGTGGTCACATGCCATACACCTGCACATCAGTGTGCACATCACCAGCACTATGACAGAGGTGCACACTCGCCCATTACATGCCTGTCAGTCTTTGTTTACATGGCAGCAGCAATGATGCCAGAAAGTCCAGCGTGTCACAGGCATCATCACTGCAGCCATATAAACAAAGCATTCAATGGCAGGGATGTAACAGCTGAAAACTGTTGATTTCTTTTCCATATGCCATATTTTATTTTTAACTACTGAACAATCCTCTTTATTCTGGGGGCGTGTCCTCTAAAAAGGGGGCGTGGCATATGTCCGTAAAAATTTTGGGCCGTCCGTAAATTTTGGTTCAGTTGTCCAGAAAAATTTGAAAGGAAGGTTGGCAACCCTGCTCTAGGGGTGCATCAAATGTGACATGGCAACTTAAACTTTTTCCAGTGAAATCTGCCCTGGCGTTCCTTTCCTTCTGTGCCCTGCCGTGTGCCTGTACAGCAGTTTACGATGACAAATGGGGCATTTCTGTAAACTACAGAATCAGGGTAATAATTACTGAGTTTTGTTTGGCAGTTAACCCTTGCTTTATTCTCAGAATAAAATGATTCATATGGAAAATCTGTCAAAAAAAATATTGTCTACATTTTCCTTTAATTCTTGTGGAACACCTAAAGGGTTAATAACGTTTGTAAAATCAGTTTTGAATACCTTGAGGGGTGTAGTTTCTAAAATGGGGTCATTTTTGGGTGGTTTCTATGATGGAAGCCTCACAAAGTGACTTCAAACCTGAACTGGTCCTTAAAAAGTGGGTTTTGGAAATTTTGTGAAAAATTTCAAGATTTGCTTCTAAATTTCTAAGCCTTCTAACGTCCCAAAAAAATAAAATGTAATTTTCAAAGTGATCCAAACCTGAAGTAGACACATGGGGAATGTAAAGTCATAACTATTTTTGGAGGCATTACTATGTATTTTAAAAGTAGAGAAATTGACATTTGGAAATTTGCAAATGTTTCTAAATTTTTGGTAAATTTGGTATTTTTTTATAAATAAGAATGAAATATTTTGACTCAAATTTACCACTGTCATGAAGTACAATATGTGACGAGAAAACAATCTCAGAATGGCCTGGATAAGTAAAAGTGTTCTAAAGTTATAACCACATAAAGTGAGACATGTCAGATTTGCTAAAAATGGCCTGGTCCTTAAGGTGAAAAATGGCTGGGTCCTTAAGGTGTTAATTGAAGTTCTTAGATAGATAGATAGATAGATAGATAGATAGATAGATAGATAGATAGATAGATAGATAATAGATAGATAAGAACCTATGGGCAGCCACCCAATGGTTGTGTTGAGTATTGAAGCAATTTAGGCCCCATTCACACGACTGTGTCTGTTTTGCAGACCACAAACCATGATCCGCAAAACACGGACACCGGCTATGTGCTCCACGCATCACGGCGTCATTGGCTTCAATGTGCTTCCAGGTCCATGCTTCTGTGCTGCAAAAGATAAGACGTGTCAATAGGTCTGCACAATGATGTGGGGTGCACACGGCCGGTTTCCCTGTTTTGCGGATCACAGTTTGCGGACACAGTCAAGCAGCCTAAATTGCTGCAATGCCTAATACAACCATTCGGTGTCTGCCCATAGGTAGGTATATATATATATATATATATTACATTAGACAAATTATGACACAATATCATGAAATCAGGTTGGTTAGAAAAGCTGGTCATCTCATGGCACACATATCAGGACATCTCCAGCCAAAGGGAAAGGTAATACTGTACACAGCTGTACCGTAACTTGCAACAGAACTCCATGGGATTTCAGCCTGATGTATCTGAGCTACAAGACTGAGTATAGTATAGTATATTCTGTCCCAGCTGGTCTCCAAAATATCATCTGCTCCACTTTTTATATAAATAACCCCCAATGTCTCTAAATCTCTCCTCACTCACCCCACATAATGTGCAACTCAGTTTAGACAGTTCCTTTAAGTCTTGCTGGCCCTCCGTTTACAGATCTGGTCACATTTGGTCACGTATCATGAAGTTGTTACTGAAGGCACTGGTGCTATTTGATGTCTGGACGCTGGAGTCGGGGCTGAGGACGTGTCCTGTTTATTCTATCTGACAAGCAGAGGCTATTTTTGTAAGTCACTTTCTAACCCACATCTGAAAGGCATTTTGTGAATGGGAAAGTATGCACCATCGAGCAGCCTGTCTTACTGCTTCACATGGATTTCTTGGAACATAGCAATATTAAATAATTATTACATATGTTGAGTCATAAATGTCATGTTTTGTGATCTGAACAGGCAGATTTGGATTTCAAGGGTGTTCTGTATGCAAATTATTATCTGGTATCTGCTATTGCCAAAGAGAATTGGAGTTGGTGGTTTCCAACCACTAGGATGTTCACTGGTCCCTAGAAGCCCTTCAACTGGCTACTAGCAATCATGGGAGTCCCAGTGGTCCAGTAAAAAAATAAAAATAAAAAATACTTGGCAGTGCTCTTAGAGCTTCACTCACATGCAGTGATTTTGTGAAACATTTATCCTTGAAAGAAGTACTTATCATTGTCTCTCTTATTATAGATACAGTGGAGCTGCAGCCCGGTCACCAGTCACTCTATCTACAAGCCTGCTAGCTCACATTATGTTTACCACCCCTCCCCTCGTCTTCCTCGCTCTTCCTCTCTTTCTCACTACAGTATTGCAGATTATCATCCATGCACAAATTTAAAGGGGATATCCCATGAATGAAAATCAGACATCATATAGTACACAACATTCTGTTTCTAAAAAAAGCTAGAACCATCCCTGTACCTCACATGGATCCAGAGATCTCCTCATTCATTACTCTACTAGATTCATATCAAGCTGACAGCTCAAGGGGAGTGTCTTTTCTGCTGCAGTTAAGGGGGTGTGTACACGCTCTCCCTATCACAGCTCAGGAGACAGTTGAAGGATGAAACTGAGCATGTGCGGCCATCTCAGTGAGCAGGACAAAGAAATAAGTAAAAAACAAACTTCAGGTGGTGCCTGAATGGTATTCAGATGCAGGTGTTGGTTTGAAAACTGTAGAATATTTCGTGTGGGACACCCCCTTTAAGTACAGTGGACTATTAACCCCTTGCCGACCGCCCCTATACACTTTACTTCCGGGGTGGTTGACATATATCTCTGCACAGACAAAGCAAAGATGGTTTTTCACCGTCCCTGCCTTCCCCACTGCTCTATACACAGCAATGAACGTACGCTGTGTATAGAGATCAGGAAATGGCAATGGCGTCTCCTTCTCTGTGCTGGGAGTCTGCTCTGCAGTGAGTTTGTGCAAGCTTATACAACCTTTCTGGGGGATGTATTTCCCCTGAAATCAGCAATAAAAAAAAGTTAAATGTCCTCCAAAGGTCTTGTATGACTTTATGGAAGGGGGGGGGGCACAGAGTGTAAAATAAATAAAAAAATGACAAAATAAAGAAAATAATAATCATAAAAAAACGCCACCACATGCCACAAAGAAGCTTCTAGCCCAGCCCCCAGCCACTATTACTGATACATCCCATATACCAAACCGAACGTCATGGAAAGGCCAAACAATTAAAAAAAAATATTTTAGTTGCACATTCTGCTTTTAACAAAAAAATGGGAAAAACAATATTTTTACCCTATATTACATTTTTCTTTTTTATAAGAAAAAATACAAATGAAAAGATACAAATGACAAAAAAAATGCCCTGTGCTTCACCGAATAAAAGGTGCAAACATTATTTACATAACCAAATGGAGAAAAAAAGTTATACACGGATGTAAAAAAGAAAAAAAATGCACCCGGTCAGTAAAGGAGTAAATGGCCTGGTCAGGAACTGGTTAATCCTCAAAAGTGTACAGCTAAGGTCAATGCTACACAGAAAAAAACTTGCAAAGCACATGTGCTGATTCCCTTTGTCCCTTTCTGTTCTTTGACTGGTGGACAGATAAAGGTGAGCTTACCCCATGAAACATTCCATGGCGCACCTTCCATGAGTAACACCCCTTCCCAGGTGCCCCGTCATTCCTCTGAGGCTGACCATTGAATGCACATATCTCTGTCTCCACAAAAATCTGGCAAAGTTTAGCAAACAGGAAAAGTGCTGATCAGGGGTCTGGCAATGGTCCGACGGATAATAATGCACAGGAAGGATGTTTTCAAACTGTAGTACACTCATTAAATGAAACATAAAATAATTATCAAGTAATGTTCAATTATCTGCACTAAACAACCACAAGTTACACTCAACGTTGTCACAACCTGCACTGATTGCTCTGTCACCTGCTCTGCTGTGTCTTTCATTACAATCTCTATGCTACACTTGCATCCTATATGTACTTGCATCCTGTAGGTATGTTCTGATCCTGGAACTTGGATCCAGAAAACGCTCTATGCAGTGACCCAGTGGATTACTGCAAAAAAAGGGTTAAAAATGTAGCATGTTGTATTTCTGCTGTTTTATGATTTTTGTGTTTTATGCCAAACTGTTATACTGCTGCTATTTCACCTGAAGGCTGTGTTTATATCGTTATTTCTCATCATGGTGACCTTCTCCCCTTGCGTCATGACATCTGGTCTTGTGGAGGACAGTAGGTCAACACTGCGGCCTGTGATTGGCTGCAGCGGTCACACATGCCCCCATCGACTCATGTTGATCTCAAACTGGCAGGGAGTGGAATGTTAGAAACCTAACCCAGTGGCAGGAACCAGGATTGGCCAGTCTGGGAGATCTTACTCTTGAATAATCCCTTTAAAGATGACCTGTTACTTCTCCTGCTAGAAGTTATGAATGAATTATTAGCAGTTTGCAACGAAGGTCCAGATAGGTGTTACCAGTTGGGGTGTATCCCAGCACATTCCAACACCGGCAGCACGGATTGGATAGTGTCAGACCGTGTCGGGACACGACCCCAACTGGTAACACCCATCTGGACCTTTATTGCAAACTGCTAGTAATTCATTTATACATTTCTAACTGGAATAATGACATAAATGAATAAAAGGAATGACACAATATAAAGTCATAAGAATACATCCTCCAGAATTGTTATTACATGGGGGATGCATATGGTTACTTGAAACAGACATGTCAGGAGAGGTGACAGCTCCTCTTAAATATGTAACTTGCAGAACATCTTTACTCCCTATGATGTACAGTCACTGACAAGGGTCATACATGCTGTCTTCTTGGTATGTGCATATTATTTCTATCTAGTCAATCAGGGAGGCAGAATGGGCGCCATCTGCCTATGCTTCATATGGCTGTAAATGTGTGTGTTAAGTGGATTGTAAATGTCACAACTAGTGTAAGAAGCAGAGCAGATACCTTTAAAACAACAGTATTACGTAACGGGACAGCTCCATAAATCTACTTAGCCTTAGCCGCAACAGGATTACATATGGCAAGGATCTCTGAAAGGATGTGTGTCATTTATACAGCATTTACCATTATGCAATGCTAATCAGCAGACATAATAGGCACTAAGCATGCAGTAATATCACACACGTGTGTGCTTACCCAAATATTCAGTTGCTTACTGAGCTCCTACCTAGATGTTTCTATCCCGATATGTACACAGTGGTGGTAATTATTCGCATCATGTCATGTGCACAGCGCATGAAAACTTCCGTAGTACATAGCTAGCCAGCAGTATACATCTTGAAAAAACTGCATAGACATCAACAAGTGCAATGGGCCGCCCCCCAGGGGCGATCTGGTCCCAAGGTTTAGGAATGCCTAGTGTTGATGTAGCCTCAATAGTTTGTGTCATGGTGCGCCTACCTGGATACTGATGAATAAGTAGAGTCTAGACTTGGTGAAGTTTAACGGTTTTACTTGAATAAACTTGCAGTAAACTTGTGTCAACCAAACAATACTAGATCTTTCTCTTGGCTCCAGCAGGCTAAGGGTAAACTGGCAGGTAAACTTGAATACTTTGTAAATGTGAGAAAAGAACTGGATCGCACATCCATACACTATGCTTTGATCTCATCCCTGCTTACTGAGAAGAAGACAGCGCTACTTGGCGCATGTGTACCGCTTTACTGAGGCATTAGTGTACATTTTGATCAAAAAGAATAAGCCCACTCACCATGCCAAGGTTGCCTCTTTGAGTGGGACCTACTCTAAACTTGGCACGGCGCTGCACCGCGACCACCAACACTGCGTCGCCGATCCAGCAGGCGGCGGGACCCAGCAGCCACACAGTACCACTGCTGCATGGCCATGCCAAACCCAGCACTGGGCCCCACCACCCACCAGCAGAGCGACAATGGCCATCACACAGCACCGCACCATGTGAACAGTTATCAAAGCTCACCTTATCTAAAGCTCTCAGGAACTCCAACTGAAAGCATGGTAGGTTCATTTAACCCCCCTACTGCAAAATTTTGCTAATTAAAATCACCTGGACCAAATGCGAGGAGCTTCAATTACTGTTTATTATGAGAGGAAGATATCCTGTGAGCCATTTTGCTTAGTATGGTGTCTTTGGCTCTGTTTTTGCTCTCAGAGGAACAAAGTTCTTTTATATATCAGGAGTGGGTTGCTCTCTGAGCTACTTTCCAAAAGCTTCTGCAGCAGTGAGGGGAAAACGCTCCCTCACCGCACTATGCAGCTTCACTCTCTCACTCTAACTCTCAATTCCTCTACAGCAGGGATGGCCCACTTGAGGCTCTCCAGCTGTTGCAAAACTACAACTTCCAACATGCCCACACTACCTACACAGCTCTTAGCCTACAGCAGGGCATGGTCGGAGTTGTAGTTTTACAACAGCTGGAGAGGCGCAGGTTGGCACTCCCTGCTCTACAGTAGGAAGCAGGACTAGCCCACTGCTCCCCAAAAGGGGGGAGAATGGGATGGTAAGTTCCATTTTATCTAAAGGTAGTCTGTTAGATACACTAGCAACCAGGCACATTACGTGTAACTGTTTTTGCATATAACAAAATGACACTTTGCTGGTGGTGGTACAGTTGGTAGTGCAAACCAATACAATGGTAGCAAACAGGCTAGCAATAGAAATGTAGGAGTGGTAGTGTCCCTCTGGGCCACTACATAAGCACTGAAACAATTCTCATAGAGAAGCAGGGGAGGCAGCACAGACATCTTTCTTTCATTCATTCATTCATTCATGGTTGGAATGGCCCACCAGAGTACCAAAGGATGGTACGAAAGGAGAGACCCAGGCTCTCACAATAATAAACCCCTAATAATACGGGGACTTTAAGGTCCTATATACACAGAGGGTGATCCCTCATTATCATTTTCTCTGGTAGGCCCAAGGGCTGATGCTGCATTCCTTTCTACTTCTAAATTCATAGAGGTCTATAGCTACAGTTGTGCTCAAAAGTTTACATACCCCTGCATAATTTTGGCTGTCTTGGCCTTTTTTTCAGAGAATATGAATGATAACACAAAAACTTTTTTCCACTCATGGTTAGTGGTTGGGTGAAGCCTAATAAATGGCTTCACCCAACCACTAACCATGAGAGTATAGGCTATCAATATAAAAAATCTTGGAAAACCTATGAAAGTAAATATATAGTGGCCAGGTCCCCCAGAAACTGTCGAGGTGTCACTACGTGTTGCTGTTCTCGGGAGGGTATGATAAGGTGTGGTGCACCCCAATGAGAAACAAGTCCAGAGAGTCAGGGTCGCAGAAAACCAGTGTACTTTACTGGAGGAACTAAAGTGCAAAACAATACAGGCGAGGCATAGGGCTGGCTTCTCCAGTCTTCTGCCTGTCAGAAGAAGATTCTGTGCTGAGGAAAGGCCTGACCTAGTTGTCCCTCTCTCTCTCAGAAGGCTGGTAGCCTGGCCAAAGGGGCTGGATGCCCAGAGTCTGTGGTTTAGTCGTCTGTCTGGTCCTCTGGGGTCTGTGGCAGAGTATCCTCATCTCAGCATCTTCTTCTGATCACTTGGGCAGTATGATAGAATCTCTTCTATCAAGCAGTGGTCCCTATCTGCAGACAGTAGGAGATAGGGTGACCACTTGCTTTACTCCATAAAGCCAGACATTTTATGCCATACCCCCGGCTCCTTTAAGCCATGCCATCGTTGCTGGTAAAAGAAGAAAAAAAAAGAAATTGAAGGCCATCAGGTGACCTACAATGGGGCTAGGGGTGCTTCTTTCACCCTCAGTCAGCCACAGAGAGCCATGTCCACCAGTTCTAGTGACTGACTGGGGTGATAGAAGCCTCAGTCAGTCCATTTGTGCTTGCAGCTCATGCTCAGATAGTACAATGCTGTTGTTTGAGCGTCACCTAATGAAAAGGAGGACATCCCTGCATTCATCGAGGCCCTGCGCTGGATGGAGGGCAGGGAGCAAAGAAACTGGACTGTCCAGCCTAAAACCAGATGTCTGTCCACCCTACTGGCAGAGTCTCTCCTACTAAACACTGGCCCCTATCTGCAGACAGCTACGGGCTCTGACTGCTCTCCTTATATAGTTTCTAATTAAACTAGAACCCTTTAGGGTTGGAGTGGAGAAGCACAGCCTAAACATAAACAATGTTGAATTTCAGTCCATCATAGATTTGAATGGAGTTTCAATACAAGTCTATGGGAATGACTAAGCAGTTTTTCCAGACATAAATAGGTCTTCAGACTTAAACAACAGTGCAAAGATAAGTCCCAAAGTCTCTTAGTATTAGCTAGCTGTGCATTAACCCTCTCCACAGTGCAGTGCAGATATAGTGCAATAACTATGCAAATAAACAAGATATATTACAATAAACATATACCATATTTTTCACTTTATAAGACACACCTGATGATAAGACGTACCCCAGATTTTAGAGTAGGAAAATAAAAAAAAATACTTTTCATCAGATCCTCATATCAAACCCCTATATATACCAGAACATCACATCACACTCCCATATCAGCCCTCCATGTCAGATCCCATCAGACCTCAGATCAGCCCTTTCTGACCCCCATCAGACCTCAGATCAGCCCTTTTTAGACCCCCATCAGCCCTTTCAGACCCCATCAGACCTCAGATCAGCCCTTTCAGACCCCCATCAGACCTCAGATCAGCCCTTTTTAGACCCCCATCAGCCCTTTCAGACCCCCATCAGACTAAAACAAAAAACTCTGCTTACCTCTCCTGTGCCGTGGCTCCTCTTCATCTCCGGCAAGTCGCGCTCCTCTGTCTTCTCCGGCCGGCAGGAGAAGACAAGGGAGAGCCGGCAGCAAGAAGACCAGAGAGGGTAAGTATGTTTCCCGCTCCTGGCACCTAATGTATACTAGTGAGCGCTTCCATAATAGTATTCACTTTATAAGACGCACAGCCATTTCCCCCCTACTTTTGGGGGGGGGTAGAGTGTGTCTTATAAAGCGAAAAATACAGTAAAATGCAGTTCAACAGTGTAAAACATTATAAGTGTAAACAATGGCATAAATCATAGTGCAAGTTAACCCTTCCAAGTTCACTAAAGTAGTGAGTTGATGGCTTTGTGTAGTATCAATAGGGGCAAATGTGCTCATACCCCAAAGTGCCCTTGCTACAGGGCACTACAAATACAAAAGTCTTAACCTGTATATTAAGAGAAGACTTCTAATAACATGTTTATAGACAAACCTTCTGTTTTCTTCACGGAATATAAAATGGGAGACAACACAAAAAAATTATGATTCAGCCAGAAATGAAACCCTAGGCCTTCAGACCTAGATTATGAAATAGGATAAGTCTGCAGGAGGCACATGCCATATGTCATTAAGCTTTATTGCCCTGTAAGGCCCTCTACACGTGGTTGTATTAGGGCACCAAAACTGGTGCATGAGACCACATTGTAACGTCATCTGTGTATACAGGAGGCTACTGGTGCTGGTTACCAACCTGTCAGAGTTCCTCCATTAAAACATAGTGTAACAATGATAGGTAAATATGCTATCACAGAGCGGTAAGTACCATGAGTCAGGTTTTATTTACATCTTATTTACAAATCAGACGAGCGCTCGTCACCTCGTAATCCAATCTGCTTTACAGATTAAGTTGTTAATTGGGGACAGCACGTGCAGCAAAACCTGCATACCGTGTCTCCGTCTGGAACCTGGTCACTAACAGTCAGCATCTTATCTATGACAGTATGTTCCTTTTGTCTAAGGCTACGTTCACATTAAAAAAACGTCTGTTAAAAACGGATACACTGTCAGTTTTTCATGGCCATCCGTTTTCTGTCTGGCTATCCATTTTTACTGTCTGTTTTGCATTAAAGGGTTATTCCCATCACAGATAACGGGGGCATATCACTAGGATATGCCCACACTGTCTGATAGGTGTGGGTCCCAACTCTGGGACCCACACCTACGCCGGGAACGATGCGGGGAGAGTGGTGGGTCCAGCCACTGCCAATCACTCTCCCCATACATGTGAATGGGAGCACACAGTGCTTGCGCAGCCACCGCTCCCATTCTTTTTTATGGGGCCAACAGAAATAGCCAAGCCATCGCTCGGTAATTTTCGGCAGCCCCATAGAATGAATGGAGGGCGGCTGCGCATGCTCAGTGTGCCCTCCACCACCTTCCCTGCTCCGTACTCGGTGTCCCCACCTGTGGGATCCGCACCTATCAGACAATGTTGGCATATCCAAGCGATATGCCCCCCATTGTCTGTGATGGGAATACCCCTTTAATTTTGGATCTGTTTTTAATGGTCATTAAAAACTGATGTTGTTCTTTGGCCTTTTTTTTTTTTTTTTTTTAAACCTAACCCTTGCAGTGCTCTTAGTACACCTAATGCCCCCATAGTGTCTGAACATCCAGTGGCCTCCTCACAGTGCTTCAGTATTTATAATGGCCCCCACATAATGCCCCAGTATTTATAATGGCCCCCAAATATTGCTGCAGTATGTATAACGGCCCCTAACCCCACCCCCGGTAATGGCAACAGATACTTAAAAAAAAAACAGCAGCAGCAAAAAAAATCATTGACTTGCACATGAGGGAACACTTGCTCCGCAATGTAATCATTGTTAGGGCTCATGCACACGACCGTATGTATTTTGCTGTCCGCAAAACATGGATCCGCAAAAAATAAGGATGACGTCCGTGTGCATTCCGGAACAGACTGCCCCTTAATAGAACAGTCCTATCGTTGTCAGTAATGCGGACAATAATAGGACATGTGTTATGTTTTTGCAGAACGGAAATACGGACATACGGAATGCACATGGAGTAACTTCCGGTTTTTTTTGCAGACCCATTGAAATGAATGGTTCCGCATGCGGTCTGCAAAATAAACGGAATGGACACATAAAGAAAATAAGTTTGTGTGCATGAGCCCTAACTTCCAGTTTTTTTGCGGACCCATTGAAATGAATGGTTCCACATACGATCCACAAAAAAAAAAAAACTGACTGGAAAGAAAATATGTTTGTGTTTATGAGCCCTTAGTTTTATTTCACTAGGAAACTTATTTGTATAAAGTGACTGTCACCAGGATCAACCCTATTAAACTAAGCATACTGTCTGGTAGGGCTCATCATGCTGATTAAAACAATACCTTTCTTTTGTCTCTATGCTAAACAGCTGCAGAGATACCTGGATTTTATTCATATGCAAATGAGCACATTGGAGCACCAGAGGGTGGGGCTGAAACCTAGGAGCGATGCTTTTGTAACGTCCCCTGTGCTCTGCACACTCGCCCCTCCCCTTGATTCACAGGACTAGATATCAGCATGCTGAGGGCAGAGCTGTGTCCTAGCATCTACTTATCATATACACTACTTACTATGGTCTTGCCATGTTGAGAACAGAGGTTTTCTGTCATGTCTCATTAGTCTAATCTTTGCATTGTATTGCTACATAAGTGTGTCCCTCTTGTCTCCCTGTATGTTGCCCTGTTTTTGCAGCCCCCTCCCTCCTTCATGCCAGTAGTAGTAGCCATTTTATGTTTCTGCACTGGTGTTTTCATGTGTTGCTCAACTGTGCCAAATTATCATTTTTTCACCTACTGTTTTGGTGCATAACCGCAAGATTTCAGCTTGGAATACATTCATCTGGTTTCTTCAGACATGCCTGAGTAGTTGAGTTGATCACTGTCTGACAAGAGTCTGAAGTAAGTACACAGTTCAATACAGATTGCCATTGTTACTTGGAGCCATTAAGCACAACACTTATTGTCAGGATATTGAGTCAGAACATTTTCTATGCTTAGAAAGCTAATACATTTTACTGGTTTATTCACAGTCACAATATATGATTCTAAAGAAATCAGTAATATGTATTAGCTTTCTAAGTACAAAAATCCACTCTTTTCAATACGATAAGGGCTGTAATTGGAGGTAAGTAGTCAGCCTTTACTATAGATGTCCCAGGAGAGATTTCTAGTTTTAAGCAGGGAAAACAATCGCAGACAGGGTCACAGGCGACTTACATCACGGTCTACGGATTTTTGCTGCGAGTCGTAGCATGGTCACCACTTTGACAGTCATTTGATGTGATGTCAGCAATTCTATATTTCAATTTTCCATCTCATGTGACCAAAAACCATTATGTAGCCCTAGACATATAATGGCCTTATTACACACATATCTAACTAATCCTACACATCAAAAATTTGTTGTGCACACTACACCCTACGCCAGAGCAACTACAAGGAGGGCAATGAACCTCTGCTAAGCGTCCCCAATCTACAGGTCCATGCGGTGCCGTCAGGCAGCCACAGAGGGCGCTATGCGCCCATTTTCCCCGCTCCCGGATGTGATCCCCCCACCTGCCGGCTCCCAGGCTGCACCGCGTTCTGGATTCCGCCTCCCTGTCTTTTCCCCGTGGTCCCCAACCGCAGGGACGGATTAATCATGGCCGCCTCCAAGCCCGTGGAGCCGCAAGGCGGACCCGGGTCCCGCACTGGAAGATGGAGCCCTGGCCGCGTGGGGGCCCCGCGTCCTCCTGGGAGCCGGAGCTGTGTATCTATGGAGCAGGAACAGGTTCCAGCAAGGAGAGACACCCAGAGGAGGACACCGGAGGGGAGGGCGGACCCGGTGCCCCAGTGCAGGCAGTGCCAGCCCAGGAGGCGGCACCCCGGCCAGAGATGGTGAGGATAGGGGGAGGGTGGCAGCAGCAGCAGCCTGTGCCCTGTGCAAAGGAGCCATGTGCTGTGTCAATGTCACCGTGAGCTGCAGCATGGGAAGAGGGGGGCAAGGTACTGACAGCCTCAGCCTGTGCCCCCTGCATCTGTTCACACACACAGACTGTGGGTTCGGAATCTGCTTCAGGTTTTTTTCCCTATTTTCACAGTTTTTAATGATTTGTGACCCTGCCCATTTCAGTGGGAAGTTTGCAGGTGGAATTGTCTTTTAAAACCACCAGCCTGTAAATTAACAAGTGCTTTTTCCCATTGAAATCAATGGAGATTTGCAGGTGTTTTCGGAACTGAATCTGCACCTAACTCCATGTGCACCAGCGTATCCGTTTTGCGGTCCTGCAAAACATGGGGACCAGCCACGTGCGTTACGCAATTTACTGTTCTGCTTGTTTCACCTGACGTTTTTTGCAACCACATGACAATGAATGGGTCCGCATCCGACGCGGTGCGGACTAAAGATACAGTTGTGTGCATGGTGCATTCCTGCAAAATATACCGATTTAGGCTACAAAATTCAGATCCGCAAAAAAAAAATACGGGTGACGTCCATGTTGCATCGTTTGTTTTTGTTTTTTTTGCTGATCCGTTTAAGAAGGCACTGACCCTCGCAGTAGCGCCGTGGTCTTCTCTCTGCGTTTCTTAGGCCACTGACATCACATTCATCGATCACATGACCTAGGCGCAGCTCAGTCCTATAGAAGTCAATGGGGCTGAGCGCAATACCAAGCACACCGCTATACAATGTACTGTAATGCAGCCTACTCAAACGGCAGATCGGCGGGGGTCCCGGGTGTCGGACCCTCACAGATCAGATACTGATGACCTATCCTTAGGATACATTATCAGTCATTAAATCTTGGAAACCCCTTTTTAATTTATTGGGGAGAGGAGGGATAAAAATCAATTTAATGATGTGGAATGGTATATTACTGAATAATATATCGTTATTAGTCGCAGGCTCGTCCATGTGACCTCTGGCTGACAGGGCACCTGCGCTGTTTGATTGCAGGATTTTTATATAATTTCTTTAGTCACATTGCATTAGTATGTTATATTATAGTGTACAAGGCACATTTATCAAACTGGTGTGAAGTAGAACGGGCTTAGTTGCCCATAGCAACCAATCAGATTCCACCTTTCATTTTCCAAAGGAGCTCTGAAAGGTGGAATCTGGTTGCTATGGGCAACTAAGCCAGTTCTGATTTACACCAGTTGTTGATAGATTTCCCCCCATGGTGTATAACCCCCAGCCTGCCCCCCTTGTGTCAGTTGTTAGGTGCCCCAGGCTGTCCAGTCACAGATTGAGGATTGTAGTGCGGCTCTGTTCACACACTGCTGTCATGGCTTTGTGTATGATCATTGTGATTAGCTGCCTGGTATGCAGAAACTCCACAGCCGGCTGTCAGGGAGGAGGTGGAGGGCAAGTGCAGATCAATATCCCACACTCATGGACTATGGGGGAGGTTTACCAACACTGGTGTAAAGTAGAACTGGCTTAGTTGCCCCTAGCAACCAATCAGATTCCACCTTTCATTTTTCACAGCCCCTTTAGAAAATGAAAGGCTCAATCTGATTGGTTGCTTTGGGTAACTAAGCTAGCTTTGATAAACCTCTCCCTGCGTGTCTAGTGTTTTCTGTGATCACACCGAATAGCAAAATGGAACAGTGTTTTTGGCTAATAGGAGACACCCCGGCCCCTGTACTATGCTGCCTCAGGGCTCATGCACACTAACGTATTTTCTTTCCGTGTCCATTCCGTTTTTTCTGGGTGGTTTTTTTGCGGACCGTATGTGGAACCATTCATTTCAATGGGTCCGCAAAAAAAATAACGGAACTTACTCCGTGTGCATTCCGTTTCCGTGCATCCGTATTTCCGTTCCGGAAAAAAAATAGAACATGTCCTATTATTGTCCGTACTATGAAAAGAGGATAGAACTGTTCTATTAGGGGCCAGATGTTCCATTCCGCAAAATACGGCATGCACACGGACGTCATCCATATTTTTTGCGGACCGCAAAAATACATACGGTCGTGCGCATGAGGCCTTACATTGAGTGGCATAGTCTGACGGCAGATTTACTTTGAACCCTCTCCCCTCCTGACACGTCTCTGTTTTTAGTAAATGCCTGTCTTCCCCATAAAACTATGCTGGAGCATCATTTCTGTGTTGTTCAAATCCTCTATTATTACTCCTAGTGGAGAATTAATACATTGACAACTGGAAGTTACCATTACACTGGGGGTCGGGGGTCCTTACAGTCTGACATTGTCTAGTCAGTGCTGACAGTACCAGACTATGTAGAGAGACACCCTGTTGGCAAGGGGAATGGTAACATCCACTAGTCAATTTATTCATACATTTTCAGGAGGAATAACAGAGGAATAGCATGATGCAGAGCTTTAAGAAAAGATGCTCTAGAATTATTTTGTTATGGGGAATACAAGTATCCATCATCCATTCGTGTCAGAAGAGGTGACAGGTCCCAAGAACAGAGATCCTGTACCCTTTGGAGCCCCCCGAAATGAACGGAGTGGTAGGTCGGGCATGATCGCTGCCACTCCATTCTTCTCTATGGGAGTTCTGGAGACTATTGACTATTTCTGGATCTCCCATAGAGATGACTGGAGTGGCAGTGCTCAAGTCCGACCTGCGCTCCATTCATTTCTGGGGGCTCTGAGAGGAACGTGGTCTCCATTCTCATGACTGGAGGTTCTAATGGTAGGACCCCCACCCATCTAATAGTTATCCCCTATCCTGTGGACAGGGGATAACTTGTCACTGCTGGAATAAAGGGGTTTTTGCCATCATAGACAATGGGGGCATATCTCTAGAATATGCCCACATTGTCTGATAGGTTCGGGTTCCACCTCTGGAACCTGCACCTACATGGAGAACGGAGCTTAGAAAGTTCAGAAGGGTGCACTGCGCATGCGCAGCCGCCCTCCATTCATTTCTATAGGGCCACCGAAAATAGCTGAGCGCTGGCTCGGCTATTTCTGTCGGCTCCATAGAAATGAATGGGAGCGGTGGGCCGCGAATCCATGGTGCGCTCCCAGTCACTTCTATGGGAGCTGCGCCTGGTGGTGGCCGGACCCCGGGAAACCCAGGGTCCTCCAGCCACAACTCTCCCTGCTCCATTCTCAGCATAGGTGCGGGTCCCAGACCCCTTTGTCTGTGATGGGAATACCCCTTTAAATCTGGGACAAATCCATCTCAAAATCGTTGTGAAACATGTGGATCTTGGTGCTGATTTGGCCCAGAAACTGCAGCAAAATCCACATAAACTACACCGCCACATGCATGTGCACTTAGCGACGGGTTCAGGTGGCTCATGGTAAATGTCTCGGAGATCCCACATTCAGGCCCGCTCCGCACTAGCTGTTTACAGGCCCCTGATTTATGCACACTGCTTTTTCCCCTGACTCCATATGTATCTGAAGGAATTCTACAGTGACCTGAGGACAGACAAGGACCCTTTTAAATACCGATTTATCATCTCCTGCTCCCCTTGTGCACATTTTGCCGGTGAAACGTGTGTGAAAATGACTTCCGCGCTGTCGGGAGAGACTGCTGTCTGACCACTTCACGTATGATAGACAGGACACAGATCAGTTTTCCTGCGAGTGTTTCATTTCAAGGGGTTTTCAGAGAGTACAATATTGTTGACCTGTCCGGTCTGACTCCTGGGACCTCCGCTGATCAGCTGTTTGAAGAGGCTCCAGTGATTGGATGTGGACCAAAAAATACAGTCATGTGAATGAGGCCTTATTCTGAGGACAGATCATCAATGTTTTGCTCCCAGAAGACCCCTTTAAAGATTTAACATGTAATCCTTGGAGCTGGGTGCTGATGAGAGCTCCAGGCTCCCCATCTCCCTGCAGGGGCTGGCATAGACACTGTCATACAATAGGTGATTGATATTCATTTTTGCAACTTGTCAGGCAAGTCTTTTCTCATTAGCACAAAGCCAAAGAAAAATGCTTTTCTGTGAGCGCCGGACTTCACGCTGGAGCCAGAGGTTGCCCTCTTCTATTTTTTGAGGAGCATATCTAGCCAAGGAGGAATATACTGTATTTTCCCGCTTTATAAGACGCACCCGATAAGACACACCCCAGATTTTAGAGTAGGAAAACAAGGAAACATTTTTTTCATCAGACCTCATATAAGACCCCCATAAATTTCAGGACATCACATCAGGCCCCCATCAGACCTCATATCAGCCCACTGTGCCCCCCTATCAGCCCACTGCCCCCATCAGACCTCAGATCAGCCCATCAGAGTAAAATAAAAAAATCTCTTACCTCTCCTGCGCTGCCGCTCCGGGTCTGGCGCTCCTCTGTCTTCTCCTGCCGGTGCTGCACTGTTGCCTGACTGCGTGCAGCGACCGGTCAGGGTTTTCCCATCTCAGATGATGGGGGGCATATCGCTAGGATCTCTGGGACCATCAGACCCCACATCAGCCCATTGTGCCCCATCTGACCCCACATCAGCCCACTGTGCCCCATCTGACCCCAGATTAGCAGCCCACTGTGCCCCCTCCAGACCTCAGAGCAGCCCACTGTGCCCCCTCCAGACCTCAGAGCAGCCCACTGTGCCCCCTCCAGACCTCAGAGAGCAGCCCACTGTGCCCCCTCCAGACCTCAGAGCAGCCCACTGTGCCCCCTCCAGACCTCAGAGCAGCCCACTGTGCCCCCTCCAGACCTCAGAGCAGCCCACTGTGCCCCTCCAGACCTCAGAGCAGCCCACTGTGCCCCCTCCAGACCTCAGAGCAGCCCACTGTGCCCCCACCAGACCTCAGAGCAGCCCACTGTGCCCCCACCAGACCTCAGAGCAGCCACCATCATAATAATAAAAAAAAAAAAAATCTCTCACCTGTCCCGTGCTGCGGCTCTGCTCCAGGTCCGGCGCCCCTCTTCTTCTCCCGGCGCTGCACTGTCACCTGACTGCGTGCAGCGTCAGGTCAGAGTGCACGCACTACGTCCTGATGCTGTACGTGGTCAGGACAGTGCAGCGCAGCCCGGAAAAGAAGAGGAACACCGGAGCGGAGCCGCGGAGCAGGACAGGTGAGAGATTTTTTTATTTTATTTTATATGTCGGGCGCCATTTTAGGAAAATCGAATTCACGATTTTCCTAAAAAATGAAATCGTGAGGCTTGCAATGGGCGAATTAATCGAATTAATTCGATTAATCGCCCGGCCCTACCTCCCCGTGTACAACTATCAGTGACTGACAGCTATCTCTGTATACACAGTTACACAACGAATGCTATTAATCACTTATAACACCTCCCCGTGTACAACTATCAGTGACTGACAGCTATCTCTGTATACACAGTTACACAACGAATGCTATTAATCACTTATAACACCTTCCTGTGTACAGTTATCAGTGACTGACAGCTACCTCTGTATACACACTTACATAGAGAATGCTATCAGTCACTGATCAGATGGCCTCTGTGTACAACTGAAGTCAGAAACAGCAGAGACTTAAAGGGGTTTTCCAAGGTTTTTTTTTTTTTTTTTTTTTTACTCCTGACCTATTCTCAGGATAGGTCATCAGTATCTGATTGGTGGTCCGACACCTGGGAATTAGCTGTTTGAGAAAGCAGCGACGCCTGATTAGTTTAAAAAATGTAAATTGTACATCATATAGTACATGAAAACCTCTTTCTTACAAAGCTAGAACCAGCCCTGTACCTCACATGGATCCAGAGATCTCCACATCCATTGCTCTGCTAGATGCACTTCAAGCTGACAGCTCAGTGGGCGTGCCCTTTCTCAGGAGCGTGCCCTGTCTTTTTGCAGCTGGTGGCAGTTGAAGGGTGGAGCTGAGCATGTGCGTCCACCTCAGTGAGATATATTGTGTGAGGGACCATACTAAATGTTTAATTACATGCAATTACAAAAATATTCAAATCCAGGTGCTGGTTTGAAAACTGTAGAATATTTTTTTGTGAGCACACCCCCTTTAACCTGTCTGTACGTACGAGATTGATGGTGGATGTCGCTGGCAGTCTGATATGTTTGGAGACTTCCCAGCTTTTTGGATGCCTCGTTATTTCTTGTGTTAGGAAATAAGCCAGTGTTGAAGTTTCCTGCAGCGGCTTCCAGCTTCAGAATATCGATGGTGTCTCCTCAGGATAGGCCATCAATATGGGGTTGCTGCAGGGTAATTACAGCCGCATCCTGCTCACTTGAATGAGATGACGCCGTAATTACCCTGCAGCATCGCCGCCATGTAGATGGCGTGCAGGTAAACATGGAAGAGGCTTCAGCGCTTGAATGAACGCCACAGCTCGAGAGAGTAGAACACCCAGTGGATAAGCCATCAATATAGTGAAGCCAGTATATGCCTTTAAAGGGAACCAGTCACCTTAAAAACGCATATAAAACCTCCTGCATTACCTCCTAGTGGTCCCCAGTCTGTTAATAATCATAGGTTTGATCCTGTAGTCTGATGCTCCATAGATTCAAAAAACGATGTTTGTAAGCGCCATCAGTGATATCTTGCTGGTCAGCCTGAAGTCAAGGGGGCAGCGGCCCCCTAACCGTCCCCTCTTTTGTGAGATTGACAGCCTGCAGTGCGGATCGCCTAGGTCTCGCGCATGCGCGGTGCGCTCCTTGGTAATGCGCAATCCCATCTCTTGCTGCTGTTAGCCGGGTTTCAGCAGCGCACTGTGCATGCGCGAGACTTAGGCGATCCCGGCCACGCTGCAGGCTGTCAATCTCACAACAGAGGGGGCGGTTAGGGGGCGTGCCTACCTTGACTTGAAGCAAGGAGGCCACTTCAGGCTGACCAGCAAGATAGCGCTGATGGCGCTTACAACATCATTTTTTGAATCTATGGAGCATCAGACTAAAGGATCAAACCTATGATTATTAACAGACTGGGGACCACTAGGAGGTAATGCAGGTGGTTTTATATGTGTTTTTCAGGTGACAGGTTCCTTTTAACC